>VZTO01026239.1:0-10825 GCA_013400615.1 Syrrhaptes paradoxus | reverse complement strand
TTAAATATACACTTATAATATTGAATGTAAGTAAAGGAATATTCCCAAGTTGTTGTTCCTGTAGAAGTTTTCTGCAGAAAAATTTTTAGACTTGTATTATTTTAAATAAAGATTCTGTTAAGGTTTTAAAACTTCTTTTGACTTGGATTTGTTTGTATTTTTAAGACTTCTTACAGTGCCATCAGATGGGTGTAATTCTTTAATTAGAAATAATAAGTTTGTTTGTTTTCTAACGCCTTGTTGTAGCTAGGAGTAATAACAGTAATTATAGCAACAATTGAACAGTTCCAAGATCAGAGATTTTTTCTGAAAAGCATGCTTTTCTTTCAAGAAGTATATCTGAAAGCATGGTAACAAAATTCATTACTTTAATGCTTATAAATGTTATGGGGAATTAGAGACACTAACAGTCAGAAGTAGAAGAACATAATTGAACTTGGATTAATGAGATCTTTCAAATGTTATTTTAAGTGATATCGTGGATGCTTATTTGTATTGTCCTTAGTGATGGGTCACTCAACTTCTTTGTCCTAATTCTTGGTGGAATATTTTTCAATGTCTTTCCCAGAACCTGGAATGAAGTTGACAGGGAAACTGTTTAGCAAAAACAGCCTGGACCAGGTTGCCTAGAGAACACAGAAGGCCACCTCATTACTCAACTCTGGAATCACTGTTCCAGAGGTCTTACTGTCTTCTGTGTGTGTGTGTTATTTCCAGCTGAGTTTCTGACAAGGTGGTGCAGAAACAATATTGGTTACTGAAAACACATGGACGTTTGGTTTACCCAGCTGAAAACTGGGTCAGAACTTTAGGACTGAGATAAATGTGAAAGGTAATGGCAATAATGTTGGACATTTTCTTCCTAATTTCTTTCTCTGCTTTTAATAATGATATAGGTGAGGCATGCTGGTGGACCATCCATCCCGCTTCTAAGCAACGATCAGAAGGAGAAAAAGTGCGTGTTGGAGATGATCTTATTTTAGTCAGTGTCTCTTCAGAAAGATATTTGGTAAGTTCTTTAAGAATATTTGTGTAGTACTTCCTCTACAGAAAGCCAATTAATAGAAATGTTACACTAAAGTCTGGTTTACATTCCATCTCCATGAAAGTATAGCTTAAGGTATTTAAACTGTTTTTTGATACCATATTGCAAACTAAGACACTGAAGTTCTGGAAAGTGTGACATTGATGTGTGACTGATCTAATTTGTTTTCATTTCAATAATGGAACAGAAGTTGAAAAATTTGCTAATGAAGAAAAAAAAGGAAATATAGAAAAAAAGGAATTAATCCAAATTGCATATTTGAGGTGCTTAGAGTCCCTATGAGTGCTCAGTGGTTAACTGATAGCTATAGAATATAATTGTAACTTTTAATTAGAAGCTTCATAACTCTTTTAATGAGTTATTTTTTTGTAAGCAGACATTCTGACAACTTTCCAATCATCTTTACATTTTACAATTATTTTTAATAACTACTTATATGAGAATTGTAACCAGAATTACTGGAAAAGCAACCTATTGGACAAAATGAATGAGAAGTATACTTCATGAAAAAGTTTTATTTAAAGACACTGAATTTTTTTTGAAATCCACTGAATTGCTGAATTGGTTTGCTGAAGTTTAATGTTGTTCTAAATTGTGCCTCTGTGTAGGACTATGCCTGACCTCTGCCTGAAGTCATACTTTCTGCCCTCTACTTAGTAAATCAGCTCAGCCTTTTATACTCTTTAGGGTTTGTGCCTCAACTGTTGATTCTCGAAGTTGTCATATGTACTTTTATACAGCAAGAGGTATGATGCTGACTGCAGAGACAGATTTTTCTCAACACATGGTGTTAATGTGTATAATGTGTCTTCCATGTAAAATATCAATATACTAAAAGTAAATTTTATTTTCAGTGTAGAGATAAATGACGCGAATCTATGTTTTTGATATTTAATTTCTGCATTATAGTCCTAAATGGTTTAGAGCTAGATTTTAATGAATAGTTATTAAACCTATTTCAGTTATTCAGCTCTGATTTGATAGTAACGAGCAAGGATTCAGCAAATTAATTTTGCTCTTAAATGCAGTCACCCCCGCATTTTTATGAACAGATGTTTCTCCAGACTAAATTAAGAGCTGGTGAACTCTGTAGCTTCACAATCATAAAAATATTTGTATTTTTGCTACCTACTGAGTAGTTATATTAGCACAGTAAATAAAGCAATGATACTTCTATGAAAATTGAAACAGTTGCTAAAGACTGAATTAGCCAGTTACCACTGAGTGGACATTCTTCATGAAAGCTATCTCTCCATCATAATCATATATCTCTCCATGTTAGTCTTAGTCTATTAGGCTGTCTACAAAATAAAAAACTTTAGGAGAAGGTAGATTTTCTATCAAATGTTCTGTGTCTATGTGCTGTTAGAAGCAGGGTTGGAATGTCACCTTTTGTATTGCAATATTACTCAGTGTTTTCAAGCAACTTGCTAATTATCTCCAAATGAAGACAAACACGTTAACAATCCTGGGACAAAACTGTGTATGTAAAAATAACAGATGAGTTGTGTTCATTCACAGGGCACACGTTTTCAGGATGTAGTCAGAAATTAGTTTTATTTGTATAAAACAAGGGGGGAGCAAGCTACATCAGCTTCCTAGGTTATTCCTCCAGTTGTCTGAGAGCAGCTTAATTACTTAATTTTTTTTCCCATTGACTTTGTGACTTTATGATCTCAGTGTAATCAGTAGATTAGTGTTTAGACCTAATTTGGTTGACAGCTGCTATTAAAGTATTATGACAGTCAGGACTTTCCTATTGTTTCCTTTCCCTGCATCAAAAAAAGATTTTGAGACAATTGACTTTATTTTTTTTTTGCCCTAAAGAGTCATCTTTTTAGTTGCAGAAAGCAAGTGCTAAACTGATAGGAAGATCAGTGTTAAAATAGTAAGCTAAATGTCCAGAGATGTGGGTTTTGGCTGTTTGTTGAACCACAGCAACATCCCTGGGCAGTTGCTTTGACTCTCATTATCTCTGCCTATACAATGGGATTTTGGATGCTTATTTTTCTGTGTAGCATTTCTGAGGAAAAGCATTTACATAAGTGGTTGTGGCATTAAATTATGCGCGAGCTGCATTATTGCCGGATCCTTCAGAGAGGAAACTTGGCTCTGCTGAACCCTCTTAGCACAGAGTGAAAAGGTGTTCTGCTGTAAATATTGCCACCATGTAAATTCAAGCCAGAGTTCCTTCATTTCCTTTTTTGAGGCAGCGCAGCCCAATGGGCAGATGTAACATTTCCAGCATGTTTACCCATCTTGGGCATAATAGCGTGTGCCCCTGCACCGAGGCTTGCCTGTGCCTATTAATTAGATACTGTGATTGCTTTCAAACTTGCCAATTTTCAATATTTAGAAATTCAATTAATTGTAATTTATTTCAAATTCATGAAGCCTATGAGTAACTTTTTTAAACATAGTTCAAGAAAAAATCCTGAGACATGAAGTTGAAGTACAAAATGCATAATGAAGATAAAAGTGTAAATTAGTATTAATGATGCCAGTGTTATTCAAGCGAAGAAGTCAGGAAAGAGGGAAAAACCCCAACTTTGAATCTACAGTGCAGAGATTTCAGTATAATGTGACAGTTTCTGCACTGTGATGTATATGTAGCTGCTGTCCTGACTGTAATGCTGATCTGCAGCTGCATTATGCAAATCCGTGAACATGACTTAAATGACTTTTTTTTTTTTTAATAGTGGAAAGTAATATGAAACTAATTAGAAACTTCCCTTTGAAATGTAAGCTTTTTCTTGAACATTTTTATCATGGTTAACTGATGACAGAATTCCCTTTCAAAAATAATGCTGTCCAAATTAGATCAAATTATTTGAAAGGTGAAACTAATATCTGTCATTTGTCCTGAACAAGAGGACAGGTTCCCAAGTATTGGAAAGGCACTTCCTCTGCATCTTCTTGCATCAAATATATTGCTTATTTTCAGCTCTTAGTTTTAATCCTCTTAATTATTATCAAATACTTGTGAAGGCTTTTATATATCTGTAGCATTTGTTGGTGCAATAGTTCCAGGGAACACACTAGTGTGACTTATTTATTTATTTATTTTATTTTTAAAAAATCTTATTCTTCCCTCCCTTCAATTTTTTTCTAAGAGTATGAAACTCTGTAGTTGGACTTTGCTTTCTTCTGTGTAAGTTCACAATTCTTTTTTTTTTTTTGTTGCAAAATAGTAAAAAAGGTTTTTCTTAAAAATAACTTGAATCTGCACAAACAAATCTGAAATTAGTGGAACAAAGTAGTGTTGGGCTGCTCTGTTGCACTAACCATAATGTGGTTCCCACAGAGTCTTTATACAATTTAAAATGTTATTGTAGATATTAATATAATTTTCTTGAAAATGTTGAGCGTCCCATGCTTTATAACAACCACAGGAAATTAGAAACGGTGTTCTTGAAATCTAAGGTGCACTTTTTGCTCAGTTAATAAAAAAAAACAAAACCAAAAAACTAAAAATTTTCTTTTAGTAGTTAAAAGTCTGTTTTTTGACAAAGTCTGAATAGACTTTGTCTATTTTGCATAAACTAGGTCTCTTGCATGTCCTGTGTGTTAATGAACTGTTTGAACTCCCTCTACAGCCAATAATTAAGTGCACCCCAACTTTGGCGGAACCAGATATTCCTTGTCATCGGTGGCTTAAGGCAGAGATGAAGTCAGGCACTGTATTGACAGCTGAGAACTCAGTGTTTTATGTGCTGCCAGTGATCCGCTGTCATTTAAGATATGTGGACGAGGAAGCTCTGAGACAGCAGGAGGAGCAACAGGCAGGTGATGCAGCAGGGGCAGGAGCCGGGGACTGAAGTGGGAAGGAGGGAAACTGAGTGGGACTTGATGGCTGGATGAAAAGATTGGCAGCTGAGGGAAGGCAGGCAGTAAGGGACTACCAGATCATCTGGGACAAAAAACTGGTTACAAGGGAGGAGTGGGCACCTGCTGGTTAAATTAGTGTTAGCAGTTTTGGGCAGAAATCGTATGCCATTTTGGCAGGGAGAATTGAAAAGAGAACTAGTGGAGTGGGACTGGGAATGAAGGACGACAAGAGAGGTCTGCAGAGGAGTGGGCTGGCTGGGGAGAGCTGAACTGATGGACAAAGATCCAGAGAGAGGAAAGTCTGGGGCCAGGGAGTGAGAAAAGAATGGAGAGGCAGGAGGTGTGGGGAGTTTCTGGAAGGAAGTCTAACGCTGGCTGACATGGGAAGGACAAAGTTGAGCAAGAAAAAAAAGCCGAAAGGTCGTGCTGAGAATTTGTGGGTCTTAGGAGAACCTTTTGAAGCAGAAGAAAGTCCTAATTTTAGGTGATTAGGTAGTCTCTAACTGGGCTGGAAAGCTGGCTAGGCAAGAGATAGGAACTGGGATAAAGATTTGGAGAGGAAAAGAAAGTGCTAGAGGCCCTGAGCAAGCAGGCTAGATAAGTGCTATCAGAAGCTGTCTGGGAAACTCATTGCAGTAAGGCACAGCAGTCAGCTCTGGTATGCTGACGGCTCACTCCTCTCAGTGATTGTGGGTCAGTTTAGGCAGCAGATGTCTGAAAAGCGGTTTCCTTCGCTACCTGTGGCTCATGTGGGTGTCGGTGTGATGCCACCTATTGTAACTGTGGGGTTTTCTTTTCGTGGGTTTTTTTTTTTTAATGTAAGAAAATCATATATGAATTATACCACAAAAAATATTTTTCTTAAGTTTTGAAAGAGTACAGGCATTAGAAAATGCAAAAATTATGACAGTGATGTATTTTATGAAATCCTTTAAACACACAGTCACACTGGCTTTTTGTGTAATGCTATCTCAGTGCTGATAAAAGTTTGATGGATGTGTCAGGACTGAGAATAAAAGAGGCTGTGGAATGAAGCAACTTTAAAGATGAAATGTCAAACTGGGAATTACAGGTGGAAGATTAGTGGTAAGATGCTTGGTTAATTATTTTACTGAAGAATTAGATTTTGTATGAGACTCTGCTGTGGAATTTGCTGAGCATGCCATCTTTTATTCCAGGCATGCTTTCAAGAAGTCACTAACTCTTTATCCCTTACCAGGAATATTCCTTACCTGAGTTGTGGCTCTGAGGTCTTCTCCTTCTGCTAGGGGTTGAGGTCCCAGAGTTGCTCAGTCTTAATACCTACAACTGAGGTGAATGAAAGATGTGCCCTCAACGTTAAAACTGCATATAATACAGTCTACAGTGGGAATTAAACAGGTCATTGTCACCTCAGTTTGGGCATCCTAGATCAATGAAAATTAGTGTAATCTATGTACCTCCATTCCCCATTGGAAAATGAGCTCTAATGCTACTCCTTTGGAGTTCTGAGAAAATGAATTCATTAATGTTTGTTGTGTTTTGTGAATTGCTGTAATTGTTGGTAGCAAGAGAAAAGCCTGTGAGGAAATTAATAATTCTCTTTGAAAAGCTTTAAAGAATTGACTATATTCAATAAATCATGAGGCTGCAAACTGAAGACTGAGGAGAAAACAAAGTGCTGAGCAGCTGTTCATGAACTGAGCTCCTTTATCCCGTACATACAATGAGGCAGCACTTGTGGAAAAAAATGTGCAGGATCATGCCATTGAAAACTGCAATATGATGGATTCACCAGAAACCATTCTTTTTTTCATAGCCTACTTTGATTGACATTTTCTAACTTTTGATACTTGCTTCTCTAAAATTAATATTTTGTTAATGAAAGCTCTTGTCTCCAATGATGTTCAATGATAATAATTTGGAAGCACAGTAGCTGATGTGCTTCAGGCTTTTCATGGTTATAGTGCAGAAGGAGAGGTAATATAAAGAGGGGGAATTCAGACTACCCCCATCCACCCTCTGTGGGGTCCTTGTGGTTTCCTGCCATGCATCTGCAATTGTCTGCTGTCAGCTAGGTGATAGTGGACTAGATGATTCTTGATGGCTTGAACTGTAATGGTAATTTCTATGTATCTGCGGGTATAGCTGCTACTCTCCTTTGCTGATGTTACATTTATGCTCAGTGTCAGGGCTGGAATTGGTTACTATAGTGCTGATAATTCTCTTTCTTTATCAATGTAAAAATTATCTGCTTGTGAATTTGCTAGCCAGCTGTTTAAACCACTTCAGAGAAATGCAGAGAAACCAGGATTTTGTACAGTTTCAAACCCATCTGAAATTTCCTGAGCTTTACCTACTTCGGGTCAAAACTTAGGTAATAATTTTTTGTTCTGCAGTGTAAGTTTACCCACATTTATTCAAACTTTTTCAAAGTATTCATAGACATTTCAGTGAATATAAATGTATTGGCACTTTTAGACATAAACCCCAAAAATTAATGATATAAAAACTTTATACAGATGCAGTTATTAATTCCAGCTCTTTCCAATATCTCCCTTCCTTGTGACTGTATATTTTCATTTATTTTGACAGTGTCAATATGATGCTCAGTGTTACAGAATACTTTTTCACTGACTCAGGTAATAAATTTTAATAGAAAAGACACCTGATGAGGAGGACAATAACAAATGGTTATATTTTGGTTCTAGAGACAGTGCATCTAGTTTAACCTTTGGTAGCACATGAAGTGCTACCCCCTACTCTGATGTGTGCGTTCTCACTTGTGTACCTGTCATGGGAACATCTCAGAGGTTCTTGTGTCATTGATGATAGGTGCCTAAATGGTTTGAAACTACTTCTCTGTCCTGATCGTTGTAGTAATTTTAAGACAGAGAGAAAGAGGAAATGTCAGGGGCTGACAGAGCCTTAGTGTAAGAAGAGAAATAGCTTGAATTGGGTCATGTTTGTAGCCTTCATCTCTGTACCAGCTGGTACTAACTTGGCAGCAGTGTGATTGATGTTGCTGTCATGTGCATTCTGGGAAGTGCTCTGCCTTGTACGTAGTTCTCAAAAGTACCAGAAAATAAACTTTATCATTTTTTGTTTGTTATTCTCGCTATTTGGAATGGCCTGAGATTGAAGGCAGAGACATAATGTAAAGTGCAGGTAGAATTGGATACTGCTAAATGAGATGTTAGTACTGACACACCTTAGCCAAGAGGAACCTGAAACAAAAGGTTTGCTTTCTTTATGTTTTTCTCTTTGCACACACACACATTTTGGAGAACAGAAACTTTGATGCAGACTGACTATGAAATTTGAAATACATCATCTAGTTATTTAGAGCTATTGTGAATGCCGCTATGTTCCTGCAATCACTCCGGAAGTGTTCTTGTGGAAATTACCGTGATCTGATTCCCAGGCTCTTCAGTGAGCTTGAATGCACTGTGTTCTTGAAGAATGAGAAACAGAGATGTGATTGCGTTACTTTTCTACAGAGCAGTACAGAGTTTATAACATGACTGTAAGTTCAGGCGGGAAACCTGTAGTATTCTGGGAGATTTGAGTCTTGGAGTTTATCCTTGAGAAGCTGCCTGTAGACTGTAATGTTAACCCGTGTTAATGAAATATAGCAGGAAGTGAGCCTTTCAGGGGAAAATAGTTTAAGATTTGCTTGTATCACAAAAACCTTTGTGCAAGAATGTATTTTGGGAACTCCCTTACATGCCTTACCAAGTTGATTACTTGATCTCTTTGATCTAATGACAGTTTTAGAAAGCCAGTGGCCCACAAGAAATAATGAAGTGGTAACTTACACCTGAAATACAGATTAATGTCCCATCCCAGTGTTCAAACTTTGTGGAAAATCTCATTGTGTATGGAAGGAAGAACACCAGTGTAAGACCCCTGCAGCATTTAACAATCAGTTCTTCAGAGTGTTTGTTATGGTCCAAGACCCCAAACAGATGACCATTCTGTGCCATTTAGGTATGTCTCTTTGAGGCGAATACGCTGTTATTCTAGCTTTATTTCTAATGTTCCTTGAAGAGTAACCATGTCTGATTTTGTGTTTACTCGTACAGCTGATATGAAAAATTTATGTACAAAAGAACCAATAGAATGTTTGATATTGTGTACTGTAATGAGATCTTTAATTAATCCCAAATAAAAGCCTCTCTCTTTCCTGGTTTTAGCACCTCTCGTATGGCAATGGTAGCTTACACGTTGATGCAGCCTTCCAGCAGACGCTCTGGAGTGTAGCACCAATCAGTTCAGGAAGTGAAGCTGCCCAAGGTAAGATTGACTCAACTTTAATTATTGAAAGATTGATTATAAATGAAATATCTGGAAAATAACATTCTGACAAGTGTTGCTGAAGTATGGGAGTGGCTTTCTCTTATGTAAGCATTCAGTCCAGTAAATAAATATATAAATGTTCTGAAAAGAGAGAGGGAAGATTATACTGATAGGGACACTGATGGTTTTCTACTTTTTTTTTAAATGAATGCTGAATGGCTTATTCAAATCTCATGTTGCTAAAGGTGTGATAACAATAATAATGATTTTTTAAATGGCTTTTGGTCCTGGTTTAAATTATCTCAGATTATTCTGATGTGTGCAGGTGTGGTTACATGTTCCTGAGACTGAGTAAAAAATGTTTTGCAAGAGGCCTGGAAGCAGGATGTGAAATCCAAGGAGTTAAAAGTGGAAATGGTTTTGTTGGGAGCATATGGTTGGGAAGAAAAACAAAAGGATTGGAAAGACAGAAAGAGACAGGCTAGAAACACTTTCAAATTTTGTTTATTTTATTTAGGAATTAGCAAGGTTTTTTTTAATGCAACTTGTGACATGAAAGGATCCCTGAATTTATGCCATGTTGTTTCCACAGAGAACAGAAGTTGTCTTTTCAGAAAAGTTTGTCAAGATGTAAAGACAAATGACTTCTTCTTTCTTACAGTATCACTGTTCTGAGTAGATTTTTTAACAAAACCATAATAAGGTTAAAGCTGCAGGTCCTTTCTTACTCCCTGGGATTTTTGGGTACTATTTTCTGAAAAAGCAGTAGTGTACTGCTTTTTGCTCCTTCAAGATTTCAGGGACAGCATTGCCAATGCCTCCCTTCTACATACTCACTCTGTTTTTAGGTGATTCTGCACATTCAGATTGTCTGACATGGCTTCTATTGCATTTGTTATTAACAATGTCCTAAACTTTATAGAGAAAACCTTTCTGCTGATGAGAGGAGAAAACCTCCTCCTTTCCAGCCCGTTGCCTCTTCCTATAAACTCATTTCTCCTTGTTGTTCCACTGCTGGCAGCTCTGGTGTGGCACTCTTGTTCATAATCCCAATACAGTTTATTAGCTGAGTCCCTGATTTGTGCTGTGCCCCATCTCTCTGGTTGGTGAGGCTCACTAATGAGACCTGCCTGGCTGTTTGGGAAGCAGAAGCTCACCATGATAGAGGATAGTGTCATGTTGTGCACTTTTACCCACAGGATATAATGTGAAAATTATGTAATATGATTTCAGCAGCTGTTCATTTCTCTGCTTATTTGCTTTTTCTTTCTTGCTATGCCTTTCCATTTTCACTTTTCTCAGGTATAGACATTAATTATCTTTAAGCAGTATATTTTCTAGAGAAGATCAGCTGGATGCTGTCAGAAAGAATTAGAGCAAAGGCCTTATTCTAGCAAAATCAGCAAATGCTCCTGTAATCAAAGTTGTCTTGTTGTGAAGGGAGAGCAAATCTGACACTTAGTGTGTAAGGCCTTATCCTATATGCCTCAGTAAAACTGTAGACAAACTGGAGAAATTACCTTAAGAAGAGGGAAGAGGAAATAAAAAAGCTAAGTTTGTTAGTATTCGCTGTCATCTTCATAAACAAAATGTTAGGATATGGGAATAACTCTACTACAATACCATCTTTTAATCAAAACTTCCCATTAAAGATAGATTAATCACAGAATCACA
>VZTO01026237.1:0-15480 GCA_013400615.1 Syrrhaptes paradoxus | reverse complement strand
CTGCAGATACCCCATCCCTGGAGGTGTTCAAGGCCAAGTTGGATGAGGCTTTGAACAACCTGGTCTAGCGAACGGTATCCCTGCCCATGGCAGGAACCAGATGATTTTTAAGGTCCCTTCCATCCCAAACCATTCTATAATTCTATGAATGAACTCCAAATTAAGTGTCCTCAGGAGAAAACATTCAGTCATAAATCACGTTATGAAGAAGCAGCAGGCCGAAGAACTCCATTGCCCTAGGAACTCTGCTGCTCACCAGAAGGCAAGCACGGCAAGAACAGCAAGCTCTGCTTCACCTGCCAAGTATACACAGACAGAGTAGCCTGTGCATGCTCGGTCTAGAAACCAGACAACACTGGGACCTTGGGAACATATTATGGTCACTGGTGATGTCTGCTAATATTCACAGCTATCATTACCCATGTTCACTAGATTACCATGCATGTACTTCACCTTCATTTAGTTGTACAGTTAGCCCCAGCAGACTGGGCATCCTTTTACAAAGCTGATGCCTAATCCTGTTTGCCCTGCAGGAACATAATCAGACCAATTTACTCCTGTAAAATTGTCTTTTTCTTTTCACATGCAGAAGTCCTAGAACAGAATGCCTCACACAGCCCAAATGGAATTTGGGTTCTCCCACAGAATTTTAAAAACTACCTCAAAGAATTCCCTTCTCCTTCTGGGGAACTAAAAAAACTAAAGTGTCCAAATATCAGAATGTGCCCCATTAAGCATGTAGAAGAGAAGGTTTTTATGCATTTACTACCTCCCATCTTCCAACCTCCCTAATATTTATTTACTTTTTTTTCTTTAGCTCCATTTGCCAGCTTCAAATGGTGTCTTACTAACACTGAATTTGATAACAAATACCTACTGCCTTCCCTGAGAACTGGAGCATAGTACCAAGCTCAGCCTGATAATGTCATTCGCTACTGTATGTAAGTGTAAAGATGCACGTATGTAAAGGTGTATGTTCCATTTATGTAATGTCTAATTTATAGGAAGAAATTTACACAATAAATCCTTGCTAGTTACTAGTAATTATACATTTCTCAGAAAGCTGCAATGAAATGCCCAGTTCTGCCAGCAATACTATAATGGTCATATATTTGCAAAGCTGCCACAAAATAACACAATTTAGAGTTGTTCAGAATGTTCAATATTGCAGTGAAAAGCACAAACTGTAGTTCAAATATGTCTTCACTATGAATGCATTGGGTCATTTACCTTAACAACGTGAACGTGCTCTCATTATTATGTTCAACTTGATTAGTGTGTAGTCTAACATTTAAAAGTGCACTTCAGATGGAAGAAGATATGAATGCATGATTGGTTCCTAATAAATTGAGCAACCCCCTAACGAACTGCGAGGGATCTATAAGAAACTGGTAGACACTAGACACAGACACTCAGAACCAGAAAAAAAGAGTGGCAATAGCAAGGGGAAGACAGAGTAGAATTTCCTAAATACACGTATACACTGCACTGTAACGCTTATTGCTAAATGAAGTGGTAGCACATAGGAGGATGTACAGTTCTAGGAGAAAGACATTATTAGAAATTTACTGGGGGAAGGATCATTGATATTAAAAGCCAACATATAAATGAGCACTTTGGCTGATGTGATTTGGAGCCATGTTACACAACTGTATCTTATAAAGGAGCAGAGAAACAGCATTCCATCTCTGTTGGTGTCTAGGATTGTTTTCTTCAAATGACACTTATACAAAAGCAAGTCAGAAGAAAAGTAAAATCTGTGTTCAGAGGACTGGGCCGATTTAATAGGAAAGCTGAAAGAAAGAATTTAGCTAAGTAACAATAGAGAGTACAAGTCCACAGCCATTTGAAAGGAGTTGACAAAGAATTCCTTTTTATGAAACAGGAATATATGATTACTTAGCAATTAAGTTAGATTACATAAAAGAAAGAGTGAACATAAGAAATGTCTTACTATTGAAATGTATGAGGCTGCAAATTTCTTCTTTGTGTAAAAAGTAAAAGTTTCCTCCATGTGAGGCACTACAACTTAAAGCTCTATACTGAATTAAGGGCGGGGGGAGGAATTCCTCACCCTCTTGTTAACAGTGAGAGCCTTACTGCTCCTCTTGTCTGGGTATCAGACTGTCTCAGAAATGATCTTAGAAGACATCTCAGCTTTACTCTGTTTATCTATGTCCTTAACCTTTGCTAGCTGGAGATTGAAGCACAGCAGGTGGTTTAGCTTTCTTCCTCTCCCTTCCCCTTGAGGGGGGCAAAGTAATTATAAGACAGGTAAGACAAAAAAAGCAGTTAGGCACATCCTTCCCCCTGAAAGGAGTAGTACTCCATGTCTAGAAGCCTTTACTTCATACGAAAATGACTGTTCAGCTGGGTTGTGTTATTTTATACACCCACAAACCAATGTAAGAGTGGACAGCAGTGACTGCAGTGAGTTGGCTGCAGTGTGGCAATGCTTCTGTATTTATCTGGGGCACTTCTACACGAAAGGACTGTTCTTCTCTAACCGTGATTCCTGCCTCCCTGTAACTGAGTGCTACATTCTCTTGTTACTGAAACAGTAGCTAAGGAAAACAGGTTTCAGGATTCCAACGCTTTATTTTTCTATTATGTTCTACTGGTTAGGTTTTGGTGGTTTTTTTATTTTTTTTCCTAAAACTGCAAATGCAAAACACAGTTCGGAAATAATTTTCTTAATTGAGGGAGATGCACTTCATCAGAAGGTAACAGCAGGATTGTCTCCTACTAGTAGTATCTCTCATGAAAGCTGCAAATATCAAACAGCATCAGCATAAACCTAATGACACACCTGCACATAGCAAAAGCTGTGATCTCTCCTAGGAAACAAAGAAATAGACCTTGTTAGCCCACCTCAAATTTGCAACAGCAAAACAGGAATAAATGGTATCCCTTTCAGCATCAACAGTGGCAACAAAAGTAGTGAGTGTAGGTTTCATACTCATGATGCTCTTCAGCAGCATCTGCTGGTTACTACTAATAGAGCTAACATCTCCTTCAAGAAGCGATAAGGTACCCCTGGGTAGAGAGGCATGATTTTCCTCATACTGGAATGGTCCACTGGACAGGATGCAGGACTGAGCTTAAGGAAATAAGGCCTGCAAACAGGGTCAAAGTATAGCTTTGAAAAAAATTGTGCCATGCCTCAGTTTTTCTGTCTGTAACTTGTAATTGTTTGAGAACCTCAGCTGAAAGCACTCAACATTTTGTGGAGCTGTTAAGTGTTCACCACTGTCACTGTTACAAAGCAAGAGAAAATAGGAGAATAAACAAGAGTTAAGCCAATATTTGCAGAAGATATTCAGACAAGGGGGACATATATTTGTTTGGACAAGAAACAGCTTTCCCCCAGGAGGAAAAATAAGTAGAAAGCATAAACTGTTTGCACGTTCACATGATGTACCATGGGCATTAAAAGCTGGAGAATGGGCTATCTGGCTACCTTTGCATGGTGGTGAACCTGCACTAGTAAATCCAACCTCTCCATATTCTAGGCAGACAAGTTTCTGACTCTATTTTTCACTCAGAAAAAAAACAGAAATAGCTATTCTGCAATAGCTTCCTATGTGAAAAATCTCTTTCTGCCTGAAGAGTAACCTTTTTTGTTTAGTCCACTTTGAAGTGGACTAAGTTAGACTGCAGAAAGACATTCATTGAAACATAATAAAAAAGTCCATTATGAAAGGCAGTGTGGAAGAGCTATTTCAATTCACAACCTCTCCTATTCCACAGAAGCTTCCTCTGCCAGGTGAAACATTCAGTGTTGATGGAGCTAACTACCTATGTCCATACACAGCATAGTGTAGAGTCCGGCTGTTTCTGAAGAGGTTAGATTAGATACAACAAGCAGTTAAGGTACAGTAGCTCAGCCCACCCAACCACCTCACATGGTAATATTCTGCTTCTCCAGTATTATCATACTGCTTTCAGTACCTGGCCTAATCTGAGCCATTCCTTTACTGCATGCCATGTTTGAAGAAACAGGGCTCTGCTCCCACAGTGAAATGATCTTTCATCAGCCTGGCAACAAAATCTTCTGTTTATATACTGCCCACATGCTTCCAGCTGAATATACCTGCAAACTGCCTAAATAACTGCAAACATACCCACTTAGCAGATTTTTTAAAAAATTGTTCAAAATAAGCAAAAAATCCCAAACAAAATTCCATCATAGCATCCGTTCTAGCACTCCTTATAAATGGGTGTGGCTTTCTCCATTGACAAGAGGGACAAAAAAGCCAGATGAACGTGGTGCAGGTCTAAAGAGAAGGTGGAAAGGATACTGAAGCAAATTTGGCATATGATTTTGGAGAAATTGTTCAATGCTTCAATCTTCCTTTCTACAAAACAAGGCTGATGATACATTTTGGTAATGATGAAGTAAGACAACAAATTCTGTCTAAGGTCTCAGTGTTTTTGCTATTGCTGCTTCTCAAATTAGCATAATGGGTTTTATAGGCCATCAGCTTCTTGGGATAAAAAAACCCAAACAAACCAAATAAGTGGAGACATGGGTAGTCTGCCTGCCATGCAAGTGGTGGAGTTTTAAGTTGGGTCAACCTTCCTTTTGTGTTAAGCACAATTAGAGCTTCTCATCTCCATATGGCCCTACATATTTGGATCACTGTTGGAGAGAGTCAAATTCATCTGGTCAAGCAACCATGACTGCCTACTGTAACTATGCCTCCCTGCCCACTACAGCGTTGTGGCTCTATGAGTGTTTCAGCTACAATGCCCTGGGGGCTGTGGCTGCAGCTACCTTGTGTCTGTTCTTACCAAACCCAGTTTTTATGACTCGCAGAAACTCATTTGTGTGTGTGAATTACTGGCTTTTCAACTGACAGTAAGGGAGCAAAAAATCATCTACAAAAGAAAAGCTTATCTACTTACATTATAGTCTCACACATTTTACTATGTGTTTACTGTCAGAACGTGTTGCAGTTAATATCTGAATCTCTGCCAGACTGCTGACAGACAGAATATGATCTATCTTAAGATTTTTTTTTTGTGAAGTGACAACTGCTAGTCTGCAAATACTGTGTGCAATAATAGAAACACTAATTTGACATAGCTGTGTTCCAAAAATGTTTGTAGTTTCTTCACATTTTTCATTCTCTTTGCAATTCCAATCAGCAAATGCACAATCATTGATGCCTGGAGTTACTACAGCGTATTTTAAGATACACAAACTACAGGAAATACTTAGTTCACTGCTGTTGTTAGAATGGCGCCTTGTTGTCTAATAGCTTTACTATAGATCCTCTTAAAATCAAACACAAACCTGAAACCTACACACATCACGTGTAGATCATCTCTCAACGAGGCAAACAAAAGCAAACAAGACTGAAACAAATGGAAGACCTCTAGATTCAAGCCACACTAAAATTTTCCCTAAATTTCACAGTACAACTTCTTCACTCCCCAGATTTTACACAGCATGTTTAAACTTAGACATCTTTAAACTTCAAAATTATCCATGTACTGCAGGGGACTTAACTGGCATGTACAAGGCATCCTAGGGCATTCTCTCTCTTTCTCATTTGCATCTCCAGGAGCCCAATTCTTCAAATGACAACATCAAAATCACTACATTCTACTCTCTTTCATGGCTGTTGCTATTTTCTCTGTTTTAGAGCATACTGCGAGATAGCACTGGATTATGTAATGAATATCCTTAAACCAAAAAAATGTTACTCAAAAAAGCCTCTTCATCTTCATTGTCTGCTAGGGTGCTAATCATACATCCATTCCATTAAAAACAATGCAAATTAATAATTCTCATTGTTCTTAGTAGAGCTGTATATGGAAGAGTCATTTTCTGGCTTGATTCCTTTAAACTTGCATGTGTTAAAGGAGAATAAATGTATGTTTGCAGGATGACAAAACACAGCCACCAGAAAATCTTAGACTCTAGTCAGCCCTATTCAACTCCTCTTTTTTCCCCTTCACTGAGCTTTGCATAAAGCTAACCCAAACCCACATGGATTTCTATAATATCCAAAAAGAATGACAATGAGTGATGTGATGTAGGTGGAAACTGCCTGAAGAAACCTAAATTGTAAGAGGAAAAAAAATTGACATTTTAGATTTTAAATGTTACACAGTTTTTATAAAGCTTCAGTCAATTTATTTTATTTATTCTAATGAAGAGCATTACAACTGCTTTACTGCACTGAAGCAAGCATCGATCACACCATTAATCACACCTTGTGAATAGTCACAAATCAAGTTCTAACAGCAAGCACTGAATCAGGAGCAATGAAGCATAAACTCCTTCACAATTTATGATCTCTCCAATTGCATCTTTTCAACCATTAAATTGCAAGATACCATAAATTTTTATCTTCTTCACTTCAGTCACATTATTGATTCTGCCTTGTGAAATATAGAATAGCTGTAAATCTAGGCTATTGAATTAAATTTAAAGTCTTGACTTCAGAAAAGAAACCCAACACACTGCCATGGCTGTTAATTTACACTGAGGAACAAATGATAGAAACATTAAAATTTAAATGGACAACAGGGATTTCAAAGAGCCATAGTTCTGTCAATCCTAGTCCTCGTCAACCTTGAGGGTTTTTCTTTTAGCCAAAATTTAGATCGCAAAATATAGTAAAGTATGAGCTCCAGGTGGATGCAGAACAAGTGATTCTTGCAAACAAGAAGAGGCTAAATCAAAGCTACTGAATAAATGTTTAGGCTTAAAATAACTCCACTGAATTCAGCACAATTTACCTAACTACAAGGCTGAGGTACTTCAACACAAATAAAATTGGTATACTAGTGATAGCACATCTTCAGTCATCAGGTCCCTAGTGAAAAGGTTTAATGTGTCTGCAAGATCTTCTCTAGAACAGCACAGGCGGGTTCTTCAGGGAACCATGTGTCCATCAGAAATTAAAAGAAATATACACCAAGGTGGAAATCTCTATGGGTGGGTGGGAACAATAAATGCAGACAGAAACTGAAGCTCCCAAGGAACTGCAAGGATGTTAAAGTAAACCTGGAAAATACAATGTGTTGGAAAAAAATACAGAGTGTGACCTGGATTTCCGGTGTACAGCTGGAGAAGGGAAAGTTTCCTGATGGCATTGTGGGTTGTACCTGTGAGAGCAGTGCCTGGCCAAGGGTGCTGGCTGCTGCTGCTCCACATGCCCTGGCTTTGCAGGTGCCTGGACAAAGCTCATGGTCCTCTCCTGGCCTCAGAGGTGTTTCCCCCTACTGCTCCAGGGGAGCAGGATTGGTCCACAACAGGCCCATCGCCTTCAAGGTGGAGGCCTTACACCAGCATGACAGCACACTCTTCCGCCATTTCCATCCCAGCAAAGGGCCCCCAGCCTGACAGCAAATGCGGCCCTGGGTGCCCTCCACCTCCTTCCTGTGTGGAAGACAGAGTTGCCCTCACCACAAGCTCAGAAAGACATCATCTGTTACACAGTTTATAGAAGTCAGAAGCTTAAATCAGCTTTCCAGCACATTGCTTACATACATCCCCCTGCCCCTTAGGAAGAGGCCATGCAAATATCTGCTGACAAGGAACAGAAAGAGAGCAGACCGCGTCAAGAGGGGGTCACTCACCTCTGTCCGGGCCTCCACGCTGTCCAGCCACAGTCCCCGCACCTCAACCTCCACGCAGCAACAGCTGAGCGCAGGGATATTCCCCTTGCAGGGAGCCAGCGGGAGGCCAGCCCCGCAGCCACCCACCGGCTGTACGGGAGAAGGGATAGGGAGGGCGAGGGCACAGCCACGGTGAGAGCTGGCAGGGCAGGCGGGTGTCTCTCCTCACCAGGTGTGCAGGGTGTGGAAAGGGGAATTTCATTGCCAGGAGCAGTTCCACAGCGGGACTGCTGCCAGGAGCGAGCTCCTTGAGCTCCCCACGATGGCTGCTGCTCCCCTCCCCATGGCGTGTGGAGGAGGCTGGGGTGGAGGCAAGGGTGGAGCAGGTGAGGTGAGACTCTGGCAAATGATTCAACCTCGGGGTGATGGGGAAACCAGGGCACCTAGCCCAGGCTCTGTTGACATATTTAGAAGCTGCCTACAGGCACTCAGTTATTTCTCAAGCCCAACCTTAGCTATATTTAATCATGTAAATCAAACAAACTAGAGGGGTGGTCTGGAGAGTCTGTAGGATCCAGCACTGGAAGTGGGTTGGGGGTCCGTGGGGGTCATCCTTACCTGACCAGCAATGTACCTACTCAACAGTAACCTTCCTTTTGTTTCCTCCATAAGCTTTTCCAGCCCATGAGTACAATTGTCTCCCAATTCTTTGCACATACAAAAATTTTGCCAGATGTACAATTTGCAACTGAATGCTTTCACTTCAGCCCACCGTTTTCCTGTCTGCATATCATCTCAAGAGTCAGGAAGAACACAATCCTTAAGGAACCAAAAAGTAACAAATACAAAACTGCATTTCAAAACTTACCTCTATTACTTCTTGCACAGCCTACTGGGAACACCACATTACTTTCTCAGTGCAATATCATACCATAACAGATCACGCTATTTCAAGCAGGAAGGTTATATGGCACCACACTTTGCAGAGGTACAAAACCCCAGAATTTATATCAAAAAGGTGTAATCAATTCCTACAAAATACAGAAAGAAATGTTGGTGACTTAATGTTATATCCCCAATATGCTAAACACAGTGTTCCTGGGCTGCCATTTTTCACTAGGCAAACGAGTATTCACTGCCTGGGACCAATATGGCCCATACTGAGAAATGAATAACTGTGCGCTGTGTCACCATTTCCCCAGTGCCAGGAGCAAACATTTCCATAGTGCTTTTCATCAGAATAGCTATTACTTTCTAGCCCAAGGAGAAACGCATTTCAGTACCAACTGAGTGAATACCCAGCAGAATACTTCTACATAAAGCCACGTACAAATATGAAGTATTTTGGAAGTTCAACTAAGATTATTTACAATCAGATTCACAACTCGCTTATGCAAATAAACACACTGTTCCATGGATTCTGTATTGTGCTAGTACCATTATATGGGCTTTGCATTCCTACTGATCACAGTGCTGCCTTGTTGATTGCTGTCACTTGGACTTCAATGATATGGCTTCCAAGTCTTCCTGAATCACACAGCACTATCCAAAACATGCTGCTGCTTCTATAGCCGTATTAAACTAGTTCATATCTGGAGAAGAATATTTATTTCCCTTTTAACATCTGGAATTTTTTCAGTAAACCTGTATTTGGCCGAGGAGGTAAATGAGAAGGAAATCATATTGCTCTTTTTTCTTTGCTCCATCAGTTATTAAATTTCATGAGATAACCAATTAGCTAGAAAACAAGGCAAAAGCTGGACATGAGAGACATGCTACTGTCAATAAATATCTTTATGGCACACAGCAACAGAAATGGCCAAACTTGAAATGGCTATAAGAGCAGCCTCATATCCAGAAGTTGAAGTACTGTTGCCCGACTTACCTTAAACTTCTTTTGACTTGCTTTGGTCTGGAATTTGGTTTTAAAACTGGAGAGAAGGTGTGCACGTCTGAAACCCCTATGTATCCTATTTTTAGTGGTGGCAAAAGTTTCCATTATGATAGTTTCTTTCATTTCGCTTCCTATTTCAAGCAAAAAATAAAACCCACAATCAACCAAAATGCCAAATTCTAACTATGAATAAGCACAAACCTTCAGGAATGGACAGTGTTTGCACGTAATTGTGAATTAAAACTGAATCCAGGTCAGTGGTGCTTCCCGTACTCCTGTGGACCAAACTAAATAAAAAAGAAAGAACTGAATCCTGATAGGGAGATTNAAAACCCCCAAATTAAAAAAAAAAGTAAAAGGAGGGAATGGGGGAGAAAGAACTGCCATGCAGCAACACTCTTGTTGGTTGTTCAAAAATTCTTCTCAGGAATCTTGAGTATCCCAGAAATAGTATGGCTCCTGAACACCAAAACCTTCTAACAATGCAGTACTGTGGGGTGGCTATAGTACGTGTGCAGTATAAGGAAACATAGTGCAAAAGGTGTCAAAGCAGGTGTTCCTACACAACGGACAAACTGCAAGACATTCTGCTCGTAGGAGAAGGCATAGCAAGTGGTAAATTCTTAGTCATATCCAGGTTCTTAATTTATAATATAGATGTCATATTTACTATATGGATGATTCAACTGAACTTAAACATAACAAACCAACACTACCCTTGTGGAAAAACACAAATTAGGAACTTTTCTTCATACAATACCTGCTATATAACATGCTTCCTATTAACACATTTAAAGCCCAGACACTTGCATTTACAACTGGCATGTTTGCACAAAAATTTCTGCTTTAAAAGTTATGGCAGTTTTGGTCCAGAACCTCTCTAGATAGTAATTCCTACCGTTTTCCATGAACATTATCGATCAGGCTGGATTTGATCAACTGCAGCCTTCCCCACTTCTGGACAATGCCAGCAAGTCACTTTAAACTCCTGCCGATTTTTTTAGTTCAATGAAAATTTAATAATCAGTACTTTCCTTTGAGAATTCACCTCTGTCCTTGGCTTAAAAAAAAGTAGGGGTGGGGGCAGAAAGGTGGTGTAGTGCTCAACATCAGGAACAGATGGCTGCTGCCCTTGGTGCAAAATGAGCCTCTAAGTAGCCAAGAACCAGATGACAACCTAAAACACGGAAACACGTGGGAGACTGCTTTTTCCTGACTATGGGAGAAGGAAGTACTTTTGTAGTAGAATGAGCCCTCCCACATGACACAACATGTTTGAAGGGGTGAGGAGGAAGTCTGCCAAGCAATGAAAAGGATGGATCCATTGTGAAACAAGAAAAGTACTCACTGTGCTGTAAAGCAACAAGCCCCACGGATACTACAGCATTTTCAGGAAGGGGTGTGATTTGGTCTTCAGCTGGGGTTATTCTCCTCTTTGGCCATGTGCAGTCCCACCAGATAGAAGCAAGCAACAAAAGTAAATACGGTTGGGTATATATTTGTTTTCTAAATATTTACAATATGCATGAAAAATATTTCTAATGTGACCTGCAAATCTCTGTTTACTAAGCAACAAATTAATTAGCAAAATTCTTTGGACTATGTGAAAATCTTGGAATGGCAATATTTTAGTCAAATTTGGGGAGGATCTGTAGCAATCTGCAATAAAGCCCTGACAAATAAAAACATAATTGCTAAGAAACTGATGTCAGTACAGAGAGAGCAATATTTCATGGAGGGAAAACAACTCTGAACATAAAGGAGAAAAATGAATCAGAATAAAGACACAAATATAAATCCCTGTCCCAGAATCTATACCAGGTCACACAATCACCATCTGTTGAATTTCTTGCTCATAAAGGAGTCAATTTTCACAGCTCTGTAGATTTTCCAAGGTAAACTCTTCAGAATAAGACTAACATTAAAAAAAAACAAAACAACAAAAAAACCCAGGCAAAACCTTTTTTTCTCATCCCAAGGAAGTATCTTAACTCCAGATAATTTGTGGCCTAAGCACTGGGTTGGGATGGCAGCAGAACCTTGGAGAGCAAGTGTATAAAGGAATATGGGCAACAGAAATGAGACTGGATTGATGCTTGCCTTAAGAAAAGCCCACATAAGATAAGCTTGGGCTTGGTGAATGGTTTCTGCATATGTGCCAGAGACAGTGTTGGAAAGCAAGAAACGATGGGAGTCGCTCTGCTCTGTACTCTTGGCTGAATGTACCATCGAGCACACGAGTCACATCCTTTACTTCGTAATTTTTGTCTGGTTGATTGATATGAGAACACCAAGGTATTTCGCTATAGATAGATCTCAAACTGAGATATTTAAAAGATTCACCATCAATGTTCATCTTCTTTGTCATACATTCACTGGTTTTGTTCTGGATTGCTTTGAATATCCATTTTGCCATTCAGTAAATGTTTCCCTTTGTGCTCAAAACAAACAGCCTTTCTCCATCATGGCTGAGAGAAGACGGCATTTAAAGGTGGAGTCATTATTTAGGTAATCTTAGCTTGAATGTGTATATTACAGGAACATTTTACTTCTCAGAGGGGTTTTTCAGAGATCCTATGCAACTTTTGTGAATTTTGTAATGGCTGTTTGGGCAATTCATATTATCTCAAAACATTTATTGGTTGTTGGGTGCAATTATTGCAATTCTGAATGATGTTAACATTGCAAAGCCAACCTTGCTAGCTAAATACAGATCTGGTTGGTGCAAAAAGAAAGCATGGCAAAAACAGGTGGAAAAACCCTACAAGGCTGAACGTACAGTGGAATTGGAAAATGTGAGGAAGTTTGAAATGGACACTCAGCAAAAGACGGAAGGGACAGATCTACTGCAATGTTACTCTGTAGCATTTGGCATGTGAGGCTGCNTGGAAAAACCCTACAAGGCTGAACGTACAGTAGAATTGGAAAAAGTGAGGAAGTTTGAACTTTGGCATGTGAGGCTGGGTCGTACTCTTAAGGCACTTCACCTTAAAAGTAAATTAATAAATAATATGATCTATTTAAGATAAAATAACTTATTTACTACTCAGATTCTCTACATAGGTGACAACAATTCTCAGATTATTGGTTAAGATAATGTTTTACTACATTTCCCATTTCTCTACTTTTGTTTGCTTAACAGCTGAGTAGAGATAAAGCATCATTAGTCTAGGGCAAAATTGCCAATTGAAAAAGAAGGAATAATTTTGCTATAGGGCATGTGGGAAGGGCAATAAAACACTCCTATCACTGAAGCATGCCTCCAAGCCAGGACCACATTAGTAAACTATCTGCCTCACACCCCTTGCATGCTACCAGGCCACAGTCTCTGCTCAGATTTAGCCAGCAGGCAGTGACCTCTCCCATGTGCCAGAATTAGACCAGCAGTAACTGCAGAACAGCATTGCTCTGTTATCCCCTACTATTACTGTCATGGATTTTAAACCGATTCAGAATTTCTATTGTCAGACTGTCAAATCCAAACTAAATAAATAAACTTGAAATCAGACCTTAACATACCCAGTCAAGTTTCAGAAGTTACGTTTCTCTGTAGCAGGCTGCATGCATGTTGCAATCCCTTAAGTATGCAGAAGGGAAATCGCAGTGTACATACTTGATAAAGAATGGGAATGATGCAGATGTTTACCATACCATGATTTTTACTATTTCATACATGAAATGTGCCTGACTCCTGAAGACTCCTTACCTATGTAACAGCATGACAGGCAGGTACCGTGTTTTCCATGGCACCGTACATTTAGTTTCCTGGGAGCAAACTTGCATCACTGTATAATTAGACAGTTATATTTAAGTGCACCTGCTGTGTCAATGAATCTTTCCCCTGCCTTGACATGTCAAACCTGAAATTAGCCTGTGTCTTCTAGAAATGTCTTTAGTAAAGGGTGAGGAGATGCTTTTCTCTGGGTTCAAATCCTGCAGCCGTTGCACCTGAAGCAGTGAACTTGCATTTAGATACACTGGCCCAATAATACATCAACACAGTGCTTTATAGCCTTCAGCAGGGCATATATTGCATTCTTTTCTACACCAGCCCAACTTCAATTACAGCAGAAGGACAAAATGGTGTTGAGTTCATATCGGCAAAGCAAACAACTGTAAAAGCTCCACATGAAGGCGCGCTTTCTTCACCTTTCAGTTCTCCTATCTGTAACAAGCACATCTGAAAACCAAGTTAGACAGTAAGGAGTAGAATGGAAAATCTGCTCTTGTTGTTACTTATACTGTGCCATTTTGAGGAACGGGAGTAGCAGTTTTAAAGTTGCACTGTCAAAATACAAGGAACATATATGTCAAGAGAAGATAAGATTTGCTCTTTGAAAGTGTCAGTCCATCTTTGCATAAACCCAGAAAAGTGAAATATCAAAAATAACTAGCAACAACATATTTGACATAAAACCAAAAGAATTAACAACAAAGAGTGGGAATTTATATCGATGCTATAACTCTGCTCTTGAATCAGATGGCAGAACTTCATCTAACACATTTACTTACTCAATCTTTTGGTTTAACGTATTTAACTACATATGGCATTCCTGAATTACAGCATAAAGCTGAAAATGCTGAGCAGTCCTAATCCCCATTGGCTTCCCAGTGTAATGAAGAGGACACCTAGCAGTGTGCAGGGTGAGAGTGCAGCATGTTCTTATGCCTGTTTCTGTTCCTAGCTCTCCTGTAGCAGAATCTCCTAATGTGTATTCCAGATGGCTTCTGTTTGAAGTGCCATTCCTCCCAAGACCAACTGCTAATAAACTCCCTACAGATTACACTTTGGAGGCTGGGAATTTCTGCTTCAGTCTACAGCAAGAAAATCTGTAGGCACTTTAATCTGTGTACTGGTAGTTGTAATGTTATTACAGAGACCCACTTAAGGCTGCACTTTACTGAACAAAATCTTTAAAGATTAGAAAAGGCACTGATTCAACTCAGTGTATTTATTACCAGTGAGATGACTTAAATTTACCAGCAGCAGCTAGTTCACTAGCAATAAAACAAACACACCAAAAAGATACAATACAATTCTCATGTCCTGTCTGCTGCAAGAACTAGTCTCAAATTCAAGTACAAATGAAACCACCTGACCTGTGTTGGCTCACTTTCAACACACCAGTCTCCCTGACTTTGCCAAAGAAATGTTCCGAGTCTCACACTGTGAACGACAGAATATATGACTCCAGTGGCCCATAAAAAGAAGCAAAGAAAATGTAAAGCTGGCAGACAATGTCATCTACCAGGCAACAACTGTACAACTTGATAAATCTTTTCTGTTGTCTCTGCTCCAAAGTTACAGCTTCAAGACCAGAAATATTTGTAACCACATGCATGCACTGCAGTTAAAATGTGCTCTCGTGTATTTTATTTTCCTAATGAAAAAAATGGAGGGCTAATTTCACACCTGATATACAGGTATGACTCAACAGAAGTCAATGGAACTGCATCACTTGCTGCAAGAATAAATTTGACCCAGAGTTCTCGTTTCATTTTAACTTATCAAGAGAAACCCAGTGCTAAAATTAGCTTACAGTAGAAGTCACATGAATAAATCTCTTCCCGCTAGTTCTGTGAAGACGCCTCTGGCTGTGAACCACAGCCATCTGTGGGCAATAATCCTGTCTATCTAATAAATATCAGGCAAAGTCGTGAATTATATGAGACTGCACTGTACATTAGAATAAAGGAAAAATGACAGATGGCAGAAAGCCCATGAAGTCACTGCAGGGGTGAACGTAAGTGTGCAAAATGTAGTTAAGGAACTGATGAGAAATGTAGGTACGTAGAGTCTTCAAAAATACTTTGCAAGGAGTAAATAAATGATAAGTAAACTGCAAAACATACAGGTAAAGAATCATCCTGTCTGTGCTGCCATCTCACAGAAAAGGAAATGCACCTATATCTTTATGGCCAGGCCATCATAACCATTAAGCCTTTACCATACCCTGTGGGAAGTGGAGAGCCACACAGTCTGAAATATGTTTTGGAGAGAAATTGTGTTC
>VZTO01026235.1:169627-234201 GCA_013400615.1 Syrrhaptes paradoxus | reverse complement strand
CCCGCCCCGTGTCACCGCCGCGCAGCCATTGTCCCCCCAGCCGCCACCGGCCGGGGCAGGGGGGAGTGACTGCCACCGCCTGTGCCCGGTGGCCGGCCGAGCCGTCGGTTGCCCCTACTCCACGCCGCTCGGCCGGCCGCGCCGCTCCCGGCGCCTACCTGCCGTGGAACCAGTCCTTGCAGATGTCGCACTCGATCATGAAGCGACTCACATCGTAGGGTTCCCGGCACACGCAGTACACGGGGGTCGCAGCGGCCACCGCCGCCGCTCCGGCCATCTTTAAAGAACTCACTGACTGAGGCGCCCGCCCGCTCCTCCCCCTCCCTCCCTCCGCCGACGGCCGGAGGCACCAATAACAACAGCGCGCGTGCCAGCCCCCACACACGCCGCGCGCGCGCGCTTGCGCGCTCCCCGCCGCCGGCAGGCAGGCACGGGCAAAGGCGGCGCGGGAGCGAGCGAACAACAGCGCGCGAGGGCGCGCGCACGTGCGTCACCCGGCCCCCGCGGAGGCGTGGGGAGGGGAGAGGAGGGGAGTGGAGGGGGTAGGAACATCCCCCCTCCTCCCCCCGCCCTTCCCGCACGGCTACCGGTCCCTGCCGCGCCTGCGCCCCGCGGAACGCCCGCGCCCCACCCCCGCCCGGCCTGTCCCGGGCCAGCCCGGGCCGGGCGCCTCAGCGAGCGGATGGAACTGAGCGTGCGTTAGGGGGAGGGGGGGCAGGCTCCTATTGGGCGCGGGGAGGGGAGTGCACGTGCCGCCCCCCCCACCGCCTCCAGGAGGCGGGGTGCGGGTTAGGCACGCGCTGGCCCTGCCCTCCCCCTCCCTCCCTGGGGCGGTGTCACGCGGGGAGGTAGAGGGGGAGGGGCAGGGTGCCGCGAGGACACGGGCAGGCAGAAGGCGGGCGGCGGCGCGCGCGGGCTCCCCCTTATGTAACCGCGGCGGCGGCGGAAGCGGCCGAGCAGCGCCGAAGGTGCCCGAACGCCGGACTTTGTTGTCGGGCTGTGGCCGCCCGCGCAGGCGCAGCCCCCGCTTATTCGCTCCTCTCTCGCTCCCCCTCCCCCCCACCCGCTCCTGAGGTACGGGGCTCGCCGCCGGGCAGGACTGGCTGGCGGGGCCGCGTGAGGCGGCCGTTGGTTCGCTCTGGCCGCTGCTGAGCGGGGACCTGCTGCAGACAGCACCGGCCTTGGGGAGGGGCTGCAGCCGGGGAGCGGGAGATGCCGGCCCGCGGGGCACCGCTGCCTGACAGACACCTCTCACCGGCACGTTTTGGTGGGAGCAGGTGTCGTGGAGCGTCGGTGCTTCTGCCTCCAGCCCCCACCCCCCGCCAGGGCTGGGCTGCCAGCTCTGGTGTGAGCCTGGTGGCTGGCAGGGACAGCCGGGTCCTGCTCAGGATTGGCCGTGGGACCCTGCTCAAGGAGGTCGTTTTCTCCACTGGTGATATTTCTTCTCATGTGGGTTCAATGAAAGTAGCTGGACACTCGGCCGAGGGTTGTACACAGTCAGTGAAGCAGCATTAGGTTATTGCATCTTTTGAAGAACATTTTTTCCCAACTTACTGGTGCACAGACTGAATGGCATACGGAGCTACAGCGGACATGCAGCAACACTTTTTCCTGGAGGGGTCTGAGGACGGGCATGTCTATTTTATGAAGCCTAGACAGGGCAGTGTTTTCATGCTCTTGAGCTGGGGTTTGCAGTGGGTTTATTTCAAGCTCTGTGCATATATTTGCATCACTGTTCCATGCCATCACCCTTTCTTTCAGGACACCGGTGTAACAGTGATGCATTCCTAAAATGTAATAAGGGACAAAAAAAAAAAAGAGTTTAAAATTGAATTTTTTTGTTTCCTGCTGTCAGGCACTCTCAAGGGGCTATGAAGATTATCTTAGATGGGAGTCATGTCTTCCACACTGAATGTACCGATTTAAAAGCAAAACAATAAATATGTTGAAGGGCATGTTAATGGTGATCATAGCTGTAGTAGACTAGCCACACATACAGCATTATAATTTTACATCCCATGCCCTTAACCACCAGTAGCCACAAAAAAACATACACTGTACACTTGTTTGGCAGAGGGAAGCTCAGAAGTAAATGTTTCCTTTCCAGGCTGTTATAGTGAAGCTAACTAATGTTAACATTTATATAAGACAGCAACACGAGATGATGATTTGGCAGCAAGTTGGACAGCAAAGAAATGTAAAACAAATAAATCCAGCATGCAGGCTATGTGGCTGAAGAATGAAATAGAGAAATATAGGAAATTTAAAGGACGTCTTTCATAAATATCAGATTCTCAGACCAAACCCTGACCTACTTAGAAAGTGCATGCAGTTCTGACCTGTTTTGGTACTCTCTGTTTTCCAACATATCCCAGTATTTCAGCAACTCGTGGCCACAGACACATCAGTCCTCTAAAACACTGATGTTAAGCTTAGCAGAGGTAAAAAATACCAGTAAGGTAACAAATTATAATTTCAGGGTTTCTGGAAATAATACATACCAAGAGGCTTTCTCATAGAAAATATTGCTTTCCTTTATTAATCTGACTA
This sequence comes from Syrrhaptes paradoxus, assembly GCA_013400615.1. Taxonomy (NCBI): domain Eukaryota; kingdom Metazoa; phylum Chordata; class Aves; order Pterocliformes; family Pteroclidae; genus Syrrhaptes; species Syrrhaptes paradoxus. The sequence goes on along the minus strand of VZTO01026235.1, from coordinate 231,651 downwards.
AAAAGCATACCCAGGAGGCCTATTAATGGTAAGGCCTGCAAGGTCTTGCAAAAACAATTACAGATAATATAACAACTACTAAGAGACAACTGTTCAATTTAAAGTTGTTTTTCTGTGTCTGTGCAAGGAAGCATCTGTACACGTAGCCATGCTGGAGTCTGAAAGCGAGCAGTTCCTTGCTCCTTAGTTTGCTGTTTCTTAGGTTGTCACGTGGCGAGTTTTATCTTGAAGCCGCAGTTCCCAGCTGCAGTGGTAACTTTATCCAAAGTGGCCATAAAAATACACACATGTTGTATTTCAGGAGGTGTCTGCAAACAACAAACCCTTGATTACCATGGTAAAGCACACCGTTGGGTATTCCCGTAAGAGGTGGGGTGAGGCTGCCTAACATGTGTTACATGGGGAGGAGACCTTGTTCTGTTCTGGGTGAGTCCGGTGTTGGTGGATTGGATGAGGAAGTTTTCACTTGACATAGAAGAAAGTTGCCCAACGATGAGAGTGCAAGGAATGAGGAGGGAAGTTGGTCTCAGCATTCTGTGGGGACCTTCCCTTCACCAGCCACAATTACTGGGACAAACTTAGGTTTTTTTGGAAAAGGAAGAAGCTGCAACCTTAAGCATGCAAAGCAAAGCTCGCCATTTAATAAACGCTTTGTCCACTGCTACAAACAACATATTTTTACTGTTGTGATACCTCTCAGAACAAGGTGTGTGAGTGATTCAGTCTGCTGTAGGCACTCCTTAAGCAGGTGGGGAATACCTACTTCATCTGTTGCAAAAAAAAGAAGCATAAACTAGCTTCAGCTCCCTCTTAGTCTGATCTGCTCTTTGTCAGCTTTTCTTTTTCCAAGCTTTCTTTCCAGCTACACTAAACTATTCTTGAATGTAACACAGCAAAAGTTCAGAAAAGCCAAAGACTACATACTGTAAGGGAATTACAGAATTTAGTAAGTATTCTTCCCAGAAACTTGGAGAGCTTTTATATGACAGTCTTGTTAGATATAGTTTAGGAAAAAAAATGCAATACCAACCTTGAATGTAAATAAATAAATGAAGTGAGTTCAAAGCCCAAGCCCCAAAAAATTTCAGAAGCAAGCTCATTATTCACAGCAACACATTGACACCCAAAAAGACCTGGGGCCACAGCACTCTCTGTCCTCGGCTCCCAACCAGCAAGGCGTGCCAACATAAAATACGGGCTGCAGAGCGCCTTGTAATAAGCAATGTAGGGTTCACATGCCTGGCCCCTAGATGAGAACTGACTGCCAAAAACAGCCAAGGCAGCAGTGCCACAGGGCTAGGGAGGGCTCAAGAAGCAGCTCTAGAGGAACAAGTAGTTCTAGAGATCCAGAGGCAGCAGGAAAAGGGATGGCGACAGTGATGAAGAGCCAGTGGAAAGGCAGTGAGAAGTAAGCAGGCAGGAGCAACAAGGCTTGTTTAAAGAAAGGAAGAGGGTCACTGGAACACATCAGCCATTCTCAGGCTTTTCTAACCATCCCTGACCCACTGCTTTTTTTGCTCTGATCATATGCCTCCCTGCTCTCTCACTGATGGACAGACACTGTCATGCTCCTACTTGCCCCATGGTCTAGGCTGTACCCAGCCTACCATCCCCTCAGCAGCTGGAGCAAGCCATCTGATCCTTCAAGTCATGCCCCCCGCAAAATGTCAGGAATAGGAAGCAGAGCTTAGGACTGAGGAACTAGAATTATAGGAAGATGATGCAGTCCCCTAGCACTACCATACATGCTGGTGCATGTGGCTTACAATTAGCTATCAGTCAGGTGTCATTCACAGTTGTACGGGCCAGTATAGAGTCAGGATTGTAGTGGGGTTTGGGTCATGGTGCTAACTACAGGTCACATTAGCCAAGGCCATTGCTAGGGGTTGAGGTTCATGGTGGGCTGAGGCCTGGTATCAGCACAGAAAAATGGTTTATAGGTGGCTCTAGGATGCTGAGCAACCTATCCTTATCAAGGACATGACTACCAGCTCTCTGCTCATCAGCAGAAGAGAGAGGATGGGAGAAGAAAACACTCACTGTTGGATAATAAAAGCATCCACAGCTTATGCCTGGCCTCATGCGTCTCCCAAAGCACATGCCATAACACTGTAGGTGGCATACAGGAAGGAAAAAGAAGGGGAGGGATGTTGTCAGAAAGAAGAAAGGGAAATTGCCTGTGACTTTTGTAATTTCTAGGTATTGGCCAAACCACATACATGTACACACAAATATGCCTACTTGTCTCTGGGGAGCAGGGGGAGAGCTCACACCCATCAGAGGATGGTGGCTCTCACCCAGCAGGGCGTGGCTGGTTAAACAAATACTGGGGATGATACTCATCAGACAAAGAGATGGCCCAGGAGCAATCGAGACTAGGGAGAATCAGAAAAAAATATCAGACATTAATGGACATTTCCAGAATAACATGAAAATAATCAGATAAATTGTTGGGAAAACATGGGAGCAGAGGTAGGTTCCCCGTGTTCAGTCATTTCTTCAGTGCCTTTTTGTATATTTTGGAAAAGCACTCATTTTAAAAATAATTTATTTATTTTCACTTCGAGAGGCTTAAGGCTGCTAAAAAGCAAAGCTATGGGCTAAAAAAGCATTCTGGTTCTGTGCATGAAACTGCCCAAAGTATACCCGGAATTGGCAATATGATCTTTGCATCTGCAGAGAAAATACTGAGTCATGTTGTCAGCCCACACACATCTAACAAAAATAAAAGCAGCCCAACAATTCAAGATTCACCCACTCGTCATTTAAAGAAAACACAAGTCATTCAGTCATGCCTCATGCTTCAGAGACCTTTAGAAAACACCCAGCACAGGGAACATTCACCCACGTCCTGCCCACACGCTGTTTCGAAACAGAGATGTAATTTGCAACTCGTTCACTCGCAGATCTGGATGGTGTTTCGTTCAGCATCCTTGGAGGAAGTCGCTGAGACTTAAAAGTTTCTGCTGAAAACACAGTGTGGTAGCTGCAGCCTCAGCCCTTCTGTTAGCGATGCAGAAATGGTGTAACAGCAGACCCAGCTTGAATCCCTGGAGGAGGCAGAAAAGCGTCCTGTGCTTTGTTGCATAAAAGACCTGGCAAACTCAAGCAGCAGTTTGTATAAAATGCTACTGTACTCTTCCTTCAAGGGTTAATCCTGTACCAAAGCATTAGCTCTCCCTGCACTGGGCTCCGCAGTCACTCAGCACACTTTAGACCAGGAGGTATTTGCGCAAACATTGAGCTTTGGGGAATTACCCAGGAAATCCTCCTCCTTTTACCCCTTCCCACGTCATTGTACCCTAGCAAGAAAAAGCAAGTTCCTGCATTTCACCCAGCTGCTGCTGGCAATCTCTCTTCCTCCTTTCATGCTAAATGCTGCTTGAAGTATTAGCAGCTGAACCTGGATGTGTGGCAGCCAGCCCAGCTCATGACGAGGGAGAGACGTCACTGCATGGAGGACACAGAGTTACACAATCCTTGTGGTGCTGAAAGCAGTGCTGGAAACTTGTCAGGAGCTCAAAGACCAAGGCTAATTTGTATTTTCTTTTACACACCGTGATTTTAATCAGAGCAAAAAGTGCCCGGTTGTGTTTTATGTACAAGAGTGTTATAAGTACGGACTTATAAGTTAACAGAGCAACTAGGGGCAGAGCGTGCTCTGAGGGCAGCGCAAAAAGGAATCTTAGATGGAGAAAGGAAAGGCAGGCAAGTCTCCTACACCCAATTTCTCAGCATTTCCTTGATTGTTCAGGAAGGCCATGTGCTATGAAACAAGAGGCTAAGAGGCAACTTCATCAAAATGCTGTGATTTCTAATGCCCTTTTTAAGAAGGAAGAAAAAAAAAAATAATGACAAGCTTATTTGAAAAAGCTCTTCCCAAATGTCCTGCATGTGTCACCAAGTGGAACACAATGTTCAAGAAACCCATCTCACTTGCACCCAATATTTGAAAGCAATTGAGTCCGGGTGACCTCTAACATAAGCTCCTCCAGCTTCAGCTACAAACAGACGCGTGCAAGTTCCCCTTTACAACCAACTTTTTGCCTCACTCGGAGCAGGCAGCGCGAAGGGCTGGCACAACCCCTGAGCCCCGCTGTTCCTAATGCAGGCTCCCCTCTAGCACCCTTTTTCCATGCTGTGATGGCTGGAGAGCAGGAGTTGGGAGGCAGGTCCTCCTTTGGTCACCTCTCCCTCACCAGGCTGGCTGCCGTGCCCCCGTCCCCAGGTGCAGCATCAGGGTGCACCCTTGCACGCTGCCAACACGTGCCAGAGAGAGAGTGGGAGCAGCAGGTTAACAGGAGAGTAAATATACCTTGACGTTTCCTGATTTGTTTGCTTTGTAGTTCCGGTAGGTTTACTGGAAACTCAAAGGTGGGGTTTGCCACCTGGGGAGTGCTATCGCTAGAGAAAAATCCCTAATTTCAGCCTTCCTCTCTTTACCCACTGGGAATATATGCCCCTCAGTTCAGCTTCATTCCTTGAAAGTTGAGAAGAAAGTGGGAAAAAAAAAAAAAGAAAAAAATCAAACCTGGGATCTTTACTTTGCTCTGGAGTGTGATTTAGATGTGTTGTTCGACAGCCAGTTCCATCTGGGATGAGCTGCATGTTAGGAATTTTAGAGGAAAGCAGTCATAAAAGCTCAGCTGCAGCTTCCTACACTCAGTCTGATAAACCCTACCCCCAGAGCTTTATCCCACCAGCTAGCCCCTTTCCATTGTAGCCCCCAAAAGCAGGACCCTCTCTGCTCTCATCCCTCCTCCACATGCTCCTTTGCCCCCCTCCCCCATGCACATTTGTCCCCCCTAACTCAGACACCATGCTCAGGGATGGGGGAAAGAGAAGACAGAGTCAGCTGAATACGCAAACAATCCTATTTGCACCCCAGCATGTACAGTCCAGGTCTTTGTCAGTGTGATGGAATACGCTCTGTCTTGTTTGTTTTCCTTCCCTGGTATTACCACACACACCTTTTCCATATGATCATTGTCAAATGTTGAACCTGAATCCACCTTTTCAAGACAGAGGCTGACTTCTGCCTGGCTAGTATCTGTCCACCAGCTGTGTATTTATTTTGTTCAAAAATTATAGCCGTTCATAAAATCTACTGTGAAATCTACAGCTGCTGGTTAAAAAAAAAGAAAAAAAAAAAGCACCAGAAGGCTTTTCCATATTTGATTTCTGATGCCACTAAGGCACCGAATGGAAGTGTTTTCCCTTGCACGAGCAGCCCTGCTTGGACGCAGCCCGTCGTGACTGCAGCGCAATTGCCTATGCGCTTCGAGGCAGCGTGTTTGGGATGCTGCCTGCCTGCCTTTTCCCCTGCACAGCTCTACATCGCAGGGACATGCATGGTGTGTGGGTATCAGCTGGTCCCCCCCTCGCATCACCCTGGACAGACAGGCACCCTGGGCGGGAAGGACATTGGGACAAAGGTGCTAAGTGCCTTTGCAGCTCGGGACAGCAATGACAGCCATTGGAGTGGCACGGTCAGGGCTCCAGGCCTGGCAGACAATAGCTCTCTCCCCACTCTCTCCCTCCCAACAGCATCCATCGTCCCTAAGACGGAGGAGTCTCATGAATCAAGTCAAACACCCAGCGACAGGCTGGAGAAACCTATTAATATGCACCGGCCGCAGCACGTCGCCAGCCCCCAGCCTCACCTGCCTGTCTCACCCCTGGTAGGCAGCGAGGGAACAAAGGAGCAGGGGAAGGATGGGGAGCGACTGCCCCCGAAACGGAGGGAGGCAGAGGCTGGAGACAAAGCTCATTCACGGCCGCCATGGGTGTGAGGAATGCTCCCCCTCGCCCTATTGTCTGGGGTCCTTTGTGCTCCTCCACCCTCCCTGGTCCCCAACTGCAGAGGAAGAAATATTGGGAGTGGGACAGAAACAGCTTTGTTGAAGGAAGCCCTCACATGTGGAAAGTCTCCTGCCCTCGCCCCGCCATACATGGGCCCATCTGAATTGCCAGCCCCACTCCTGCTGCCCCAGAGGGCAGGGGTGGAGCAGGGGGCTGCAGAGCAACATGGACAGATGGACCTGGGGGCTTGTTTCTGCATGTGTCCTTGTGATGCCTTTGGGAGGTGGGGAGAAGTCACCTGGTCCTGTGGAGGGATCTGGGAGGGATGCCTACCCCCACATCTCTGCTAGGCTGCTTAGGGAGCAAACCTGGCAGCACAGACCTCGGTGTGCACTGAGCACCCACCATGCCCCCCGCATTCCTCCCGGCCTCAGGAGCAGCACATACATCCCTGGCAAACTTCCCCCGCTGTGTCGAGGGGTGGCTGTGCCCTCTCCCCGTCCTGTGCGAGTCACATCTGGCACCACAGCGTTACACCCCCCAAGTCCCTCAGGGCTGGTGGCAGGACTCAGATTCCCTTGTCTCAAGGCAGAGCTGTAAATTGCCAAGCCCTCCCAAGGGGTCAGTCCCCAGCTGCAGCACACCGCTCAGCTCTCCTCCCACCACCACCACATGCTGGCATTGGATGGACCAGGATGGAGACAAGAAGGGGAAAGCCAAGTCTCTCCAGTGCAGGGAGCAGGGTTACCCCACAGTGCCCCTGCCACTGCCCAAAGGACCACAGTGCTGCCCAGCCCCATGGTGGTCACAGCACGTGGGCCAGCTCCAGTGGGTGACCCACAGAGAAGCACCACTAATCCAGGCACAGCATGCCAGCTCGGACCGTCCCTGCCTTGCCCACCCTCGGCTGTCTCACACCTCCCTGCAGGCGCTGCTCAAACAAGCCATCTTAGCCACACACAGAAATAGCCACAAGGTGGGTCTCATTTGGACAATACAGGCAACAGGACGGAAGCAAAGAAATAAAGATAAGGGTCAAACCTGAAGGAAAAGCTTAGGCCTGAGAGATGGCACCTGAGACCATGAAGGAGCCCCGGCACGCAAGTTCTCCACTGCCAGGACAGTGCAGAGAGCAGCAGGGTCTGGGAACAAGCACCAGGAGACTTACTGTATGGAGGCTGCTGAAGGAGCCTGAGGGGTGTCCATAAGGGACAGGGATGGTAAGGAGGCAGCTGTATACATATGATTAAAAAGCCTGTTTCTCACTTTTGTGAGGGGGGAAAACAGTTTCTGACATTTTCTAGTTCTAAGGAATGTACATTAAAGAGGAAGGCTCTATCCAAAGTTCAATTTCTCCTCCTATTTTTTAATATATTAAGTGTATTTAAAATAAATTCTAACTAGTTGCTGCAAAAAAGTTCCTATGGCCATCAACAGGGATGTCTCCAAACAAGCTTTGTTCAGAAATAAGTTTTTTCTAAAGACAACTGTAAAATTCCTACTTTAAAAAAGGCCTAGAAACCCTGATATCTAAACAGCATTACTTGCTTTGTAACTTATTAACGCCAACACTCGCACGATCAAAGTTCAGCATGTCTTTAGCTGCTCTTCTGGAACAGCAGACTTTAAAAGCACATGGCGCAGGTTTCCTAGGAATAAAAGAGATGTCCAGAGAAAGCATCCCCCACCCCATCTGCCCAGATACCTCCACCGCACCGCTGTATGTTTGGGCCGTGGGACCGTGTTTATTCACCGCTCTGTGCCTGAGGAGTCAGCTCTGCTCAGATACCGTACCCATCTCCCTCTTTCTCTCATCATAAAACAGCTCTGCACTCCAGCAAAGCCTGAAACGGTCGCCAGGTTTAGGAGGAAATTCTCTGCTAAGGCAGCAGATTTATTTGCTTTCCGATGAGATGAGTGGGCTTATCAGCACACACGTTGCATGTTTTAAGTGTCTCCCCTGCAGCTGGAACTGAACGCTAATCTAAATTACACCTCCCATGCCCTAATGTAAAGAAGTGTTCAATAGACTATGTCACTTGGGAAAATAATAGCTTTGCTACTGGACAAGCTGGGATGGGTAACGGAGTCAGCGCTGCACCTCAGCATCAGGTGAGAGCAGCAGGGTTGTTTCTCCTGGGAGTGGAGGACAGTGGCATGCAAGGGGACTGCTGTGGTTCCCACAGCCAGTCTCTTGTCAGGCCATCACACCCATACAGGTCATGTCACCTCCAAAAGAAACTCCAGGATCCCAGAGGTGAGTTTCTATCCTCCACCTGCTGTGCTGACCACTGCTCCTGAAGAACCGTGCCTTCAGAGGCAGAGGAAGGGAGAGCAGCCCTGGCAGACATGGAAGGTGGTCACCCCACTGGTGGGCAGAAAGCCCACCCCACTGAAGGCAGTGAGGGTACACTCAGAGGAGCTGCAAGAAAGGTACAGAGAAAAGGAGGTTCCTACTAACCAAAGCAGAGAGGAAGACAAGAGCCCATCACTGACTAAACCGGGGAAAGAAGGACTGATGGATGGAGCTGCAAATGTAGTCTTTCAAGAGTGTCACAGGGCAGGACAACACTAAAAAAAAAAAAAATCAAAGCAAAAGAGTTGCCGAGCAGGTGGCATGCTTTGAATCCTGGCTGACCTATGGTTGGCACTACTTACCCCAGCATATGCCTGTTGCAGCGATCAAGTTACCCGCTGAGCAGGGGTTACACCTCCCCACCTGTGGAGCAGCCAAACATCCCCTGCTACCCACAGCTTCCCTGCAGGCTCACAGGCAAAACAGCCAAGCAGGTTTTATTAATTTTGCAGCTACTGCCCAAACCAGTATAGGTAACAGCATTGGACCCGACACCCGAGAGACAAGCCTACACTGACTTAGAGGATGATGCACAAGCATGCTTACTTGTTTATCCAAACCTGCAGATGTTTACATACTTTATAATGAGCTGAATCTGTGTATTATTCTCTGTAAGTATCTGTGCTCCCTGAAGGTCAGAGGTAAGAACATCCAAGTAAAGTTACTGGAAGCATTCCTCATTTTTGAACACTTTATTGGAGCGATCAGTGATTTATCAACCATTTCTGGCACCGGTTGTGAACTTGCAACTGTTGCTTACTCTGACCCACAAAGGGCCACTATTTTATCCCTACTAGAAGCAAGATGATCATTGCTATTGGGATGGTACCAGTGCCTACTGCCAGACCTGCAAGGACACACCACCTGCAGCCTTTTAATCAAAGGTTGAGTCGGCAGGGAATGAAATTCAGAGCTGATTTATTTCTGTGTATTATTAAAAGGCATCACTCAAAATTCACCACACTGCCAAGAGTACTTTGTATCTGGTGGGACAAAGCATCCCTTCTCCCTCACATCTGCAGAAACAAATAAAACTGGAGAAAGGAACAAAGTTCTACTTCTGCAGCCACTTACCAGAAGAAATGGTGTGTTTTGGCCATCACAAACATTTGTTTTCCCTACAAAGACTTACTAACAAGGCCCTTGCTTCTCAGTTACTGAGGAGGAGGGAAAGAGAAACCTTGACCTCAAAGAGGAACCCAGTCTCTGGGAAACAGGCAAAGAGGATGCTGTTAAACATTTCAGGAAACACTACAGGAAAGATGGGGGTAACCAGAAGCTTTGAAAGTTTTGATTTCTCCAAAATAATGAACTGCCTGTTCTAACTACAGGAGAAATAGTCTGTGAGCCCTCTATCCCAGAGAGTTTTGGTCTACAAAGTTCAATACTGTAAAGGGCTGGAGAGCAGGGAACACTCTTGGCTGGATTAATTTACAAGGTAAAAGTGATTTTTTTCCCAGGGGGAGTTAAACAAGACTCATGCCCTTGCTCCTCTGGGGTTGATAAAGAGTGTTGGAAACTCTCCTGCCTGCACAAGGAGGGCAGGAGCATCACCTGCCCCAGGAGCAGAGGTGCTGCCAAGCCCAGCCCTACACTAGCAACTGGGGAATTGCCCAAACGGTGGCTTTGCAGGAGGAGTTAAGTACTTCAGATTCCCTTTTCAATCCAGGTACTTAAGCTTTGGATCTGTTCTTGTTGAAGCCTTCTTATTTTAATTAAGAAAGGCCTTGTCAAAATGCAGTACCCTGCCACTTTGGTGACCATTAACGTGTCTGCTGAGATTGCAAGCAAACCTTCAAGATGCAGCAAAGCTGAACTTGGCAGTTCTCAAGGAATGATAAAACCCCCTTAAACATAACATGGGAAAAAGAGCATACACTTATCAACCTGAAGATACAAAACAACCCCGAGAAACTCCAGCTTTGGGCCAACAGCATCCTCACGAAGCACAGGAAGGGGAGTGCAAAGCTCTGCCCTGGGGAGGAATAGCACCAGGCACCAGCGCAGGCTGGGAACAGCCTGGCTGAGTAGTCACCCAGCTGAAAGAGACCTGGGGGTTACAGGGATGCCAAGCTGGGTATGAGTTAGCAGTGTGCTCTGATCGCAAACACCACAAGCTGCATAGCGGGAATGTCAGGGGCAGCGTGGCCAGCAGGCCAAGAGGAGGTGGTAATTCAACAGTGCTGAGGCTGCACCTGGAACAGAGCTGGAATAGTGGATTTCATGGATATTATGAGTGCCAGAGCAGAGCTAGGTCTTCCCAGAAAATCTGTTCATTTCAATTATTAGGGGAGAGAAGGAAAAAGAAGGAAAAAAACCCAACCAACCACATTTAGGATGTGTATCTGAGAAAGCAAGGTTCTCTTTCAAAGAATATTTTCTTGTAGGAAGAAGACTTGGAAAAGGGAACGAAGCTTGGTGCTGTTCAAGGTGCAAGGCAGCACTGCCGGCAGCCTCCCTGCCACCAGGATGTAAGGAAAGGATAGGAATTAAAAAAAAAAAAAAAAAATTCAAACAAATTGCTGACAACCTTTCTGCCCTCCTGCAACCATAGTGTGTCACAGCAAGATTCATTTGAGATAGCTGTGGTTTTGACAAGGGAGGGTGAAGAAGATAAAATAGGAGAAAATACAGTTGCACTGAACTGGCCATGAAATCCTTGATGTTCTTTGGGGAAATGCATTCCTTTTAACCACTGTGTGCCAGTCACCAGTACAAGCCCAGTAGGTAAATAGGCACAGATAGCATTTGCAGCAGGAAGCTTATCCAAAAATAAATGTTATCCACTCAGAGCAGGCCTGTGCCCGGGGCAACCAGGATACCTCTCTAGCAATCAGACACTGACACCAAGTAAGGTCTAACCTGCTCATGTACCTGCTGCTTCTCTGCTCTTACAGGTGCTGTGCCAGCTGGTGGCTGGTTTTCTCCACTGGAAACAGAGAGAGACCCATCTGCACTGAGCAAAAATCGGTATTCAGCAACCATTATTAAAGGCAAGTGCTCCTCAAGCAGCACTCACAAGCTTCGCCAGGCTGACAATGTCACAGTTAAAGTAACACCACCCCTTGCTTAGTCGAAGGAGAACAGCCCTCGACCCAACAGTTTGGACACTTCCACACAGACTATAAATCTCAGTTGCTTGACTGCTGCTCCTGGATTTTTATCCTTCCCTCTCTTCTCACCTCCCATTCCTCTGTGAGCCTGCTGTCCCTCCAACAGAGGAAAATTTTTTTTTTTTTTTGAGAACATCAGCACTTCTCCACACAACCTCCCAGGCACAGGAGGTAATGGATAGCAAAATAGCCAAGCCTAATCCCCACATGGTATATGTCTTTTTTCATCCCGTCCCCTTCCTTTTACAGCCTAAGTGGGAGAGACTCAGGACAGATCTCAGCCTCCATCTGCAGCCCGAGATTGTGATCTGAAGCATAATATTTCTTTATGAGCAAATTATCACCAAGACTTCAATGCACTGTTGGCCTTTTAAAAAACTAAGTGTTTAGTATTTTTATTTCTTTCTGCTTTGCAGTTTATGGCTCCCATAAATCAGGTGACAGGCTGTGGCACAGAGGGCTGATCTGATCTCTGGGAATGAGGAAAGGGGGAGGAGAAGGGAGCAACGACTGAGTCCTTAACCAGGGGACCTCTGCTCCCTGCTGTAAGCATCCCTGCGGGGGAGGCAGGATGCTGCCCACCCGAACAAGTGCTAATGCCATTCCAATGCTTTCTTCTCCAATGCCGAGTTCAAAAAAATATTTCTTTTATGCCACACCATCTACTTGTAAAATGTGAAAACCACTTATCCCTCCCACAGGAGTGAGAGCAGCGATATATCTATTAACGTTCACAAACTGTTCCAGCAGTACAGAGGTTAGAGATACAGAGAGGGCGGACACAACCAAAGCACTAACCCGCTACACTGGTAAACCAACTTATGCATTTGAAACAATCAAATTTGACTCAACGTATTGCTGATTTAGAAGTCTTACCTTGTAGCAAATGAATGGTGCTGCCATGCTTAAAAGACTGCTTCAGAGTCTGAGATTTTGTGCTGAAGTCTCACAAGCCAAAGACTAAGTTTTCAATGATGTTCAGTCACACAGAGATGCACCAAAGGCCATGCTATGAAGTGTCCCAGCAAACAAGCCATCTGGAAAACCCCCTCCCGTGCTTCCCAATACTACAAAAAGTCTGTCCCGTACTCAGCCTACTCCTTGTCAGGGAAATGGGTTCCATAACTTTTTTCTCCCTCCCCTTGCCACCTGTCTTGTGCACTTGGACTCTCAATACTTCAGGGCAGACACTTTTCTACGTGCATATGCACGCATGCTGAACACCTTGCTGAGAGGGCCACCATCTTCACAAAGACCTTAAGGCTCAAAAGACAAATAATATAGAACATCGCAAGAACTTTGCTGGATTTGGGCTTGCAGAGTTATTTACTGATGGTGGTTTTATCGCTAGCTGTACCACTTTGTTCATTGATAAGAGCGGGTCTTTCTCCCTCAATGCTGGTTTGCTAGGGGAGACATCAGTACTTTATCCTCCACTGCTAGGAGGATGGGAGCACAGGCAACTTACTGCTACTTCAAGGGAAAGTCTGTGCAGAATAGGGTGAGAGGACTTCTGCAAGGACAAGCCCTGGAGTTCCTTCCACTGGTTCACAGAAGCCCAGGAGGTGACATAATTTAATGCGGCAACCCTCCCTTGAACACTCCTGCAGTCCTTGACCCTTCCTTTGGCATTTCCAAAGCAGTTGAAACCACCACCAGGCATTGGAAGTCCCGTGGAGGTTTTGCCTACTGAGGCAAAAGGTGATGCCAATCATTGCCCTGCTTTTGGGCTGTGTCCTGCAGCCCAGCCTCCACCACTGGTCCTGCATTCAACCAGGAAGATTTTTGCTGCTACAAAAGGCTGGATAAGAGGCAGGTGTTGTTGCCATCCTCAGGCACCCACCTTCTTGGTGAGCACCAGCAGCACCAGGTTGTGTACCCAGATTGCTGTGAAAGCTGTAAGAGTGCCACTGACTGGGTAGCCAAGTGCCAACAAGCACAAAGGCATGGGGGTATTTAATTTTATACACATTTTACCAACATTTAAAGCACCTAAGAGTCCCAACCCATCCCGTAACCTGCACACAAGACTGTATGAAAGATAAAGGGATGAAGTCAATTGAGCATGGATAAATTCACCTAATAGATGCAGAACTGGCAAGAATCTGGTTCAGACACTGCAGAACACGCCTTGGCCCTCTCCTCTCATTGAGCACCTGGCCCTGCTGATCCATTTAGTCCCTCACCTTGGCCACCGGCACCGTTTGCCCCTACAAGCTGCTCTGCAGTGGAGGAAATAGTCCAGCATCCATCCAATGCCGAGGAAATGGAAGGGAATGTGGTCTGAAGCTCAGCCCTTGCTTGTGACCTCCGAAAGCCCCTGGGTACCTCTAATGCACACAGAGAGCACACTGGATTTGGGGAGGAGAGAGGCAATGGCGGTTTTGGTCAACCATCAGTAGATGATCAGCAGTGAGCAGTAACAGTGGGAGGACATCCATGAATCCGTCCGTCCGTCCATCCATCCCTCCTATCTGGGTGCCCACAATCATCAGTACAGGACAACGTGACATGACAATGGAGCCGGGCAGTAGCCTTAAGGACTCCTTGTCGGAGAGCCTGGGCTGGGGCTGTCGCTAGAAGTAACAAGATGAGCAGAGAGAAGAGAAAGCTTCCAGGCTGGCAAGGAATAAACAAAGTGCATAAGAAGTTAAGTGAGTTTTGAGCATTAGAGGATCTTTTCAACAAAAAATAAGAATCCAGTTATTTAGAAAATTTTTTTAAAAGATGGAAAAAAGGGTAGCAAGAACCCGCTCTCTCCCTCAGGAAGACGCATGCTGCACAGAACCACGGAGACCAGTCTCGTCCTCCCAAAAACCTGGTTGTAAAGCTAACAACAGTTGTGCTATTAAAGTGTCAGATAAACCAGGAGAAAGCACCAGAGGGACTCCTGGAGCTTCGATATGCTCTGGGATCACTTGGGCACATTGGGTTTTACTCCAAAGGTATCAAGGAGTGTTAAGGCCAGAGGTAAATGTTATCAGGAGTTGCTCTGCCCAGCTCCAAGAACTACAGCTGATCTGTTTGGACAGAAGGACAGGCAGGAGGCAACGGCACCTGTGTCAGAAAGCCACCTACCCTCCTTCCAAAGACTTTAAGGAAATGCAAAATTCACTCCACGTCTCTGAAAATCATGCAACTGCTTTCAGTGCTGCAAATGTACATCTTGTTTCCAATGCAATGTTTTCCCCATTTGCTCTCCAGTCATCAAGGAGATCTGCCTACTGCCAGATGTCTTGCCCTCAGGTGGGTGCCAGCAGCCTGGAGCCCCTCACCACCAGAGTCCACCTCTCCCTGTCACCAAGTGAAAGGGCACGTTAGGACCAAAAAAAAAAAAAAAAAAAAGTTAACTAAAGCCAATTAAAAGCGGAGGGAAAATACAGGGAGGCAGGATGTCATTACCAGAGCTGGAATTTGGCCTGGGTGCCATGGAGATGAAACACAGCAGATGGTTAAGGTGTACACGGCAAGCACGTGCGCAGCACCTGACTATAGATTTAAGACCAATTAGTACAACAAAAGAGAAAACTTGACAAGGAAGCCAGAGACCTACAAAATTAATAAGTGAACCATGAAAAGGGGAGGCTCTCCCATCAGGAAAAAAAAAAAAAAAAAAAAAAAANGCAGCAGAGTGTACAATACCTACAGAGCTGTGAATAAACTGAAGTTGGAACAGATGGAGGCAGAAACAAACTGCCGTGTGTATTGCTTGGCTACCAAGTAAAAGAGCCGGTGCAGGGCAAGAGCTTCCCCACAGTTCAGGGGGAGAACAATAGGCTGGGGTTCCGCAGCACCCCCTTCCCGAGGTGCTCCATGTCCTTCACACAACTTCATTTAAGGCTCACAAGCTGCAGCACTCTTAGATACAAGATCCTAACAAATGACCAGGAAAGCGTATTCTTTTACATAATAAACCACATCTCTAATTAAAAGGGCCCAGGCACCGCGCAGCAGAGACAGGAGCCTTCCCCAGCAGCCCGTCACTTGGGAACAAACCCTGACTACGTGGCCCCGATCCGAAACAGGATCAGGGGACAACAAACAAGGGCTTTCCAGTGGCTGGCAACTGCCCTGAAGTGGCCGCGGTCACAGCCCCCTGGGTAAACACTTGGCAAACCCCCGTGCTGCCTTGGGGGTAAATCGGTGAGGGTCCCATGGTGCAAGGGTGGCTTCACACGCAAACATTTCTACTGAGTTTTATCTGATCATCTGTGAACTGAAGCCCTGGGCAGGTCAGGGGTGAGAAAAGCAGCAAGGAGACAAACCAACTAGCCATGGGAATGGGAGCAAAGAGAGGTTAGCATGGTGCCGTTAACCACGAGAGAAACACCTCACTATCAGGGCATTTTAAACCTCAGCTGTGAAGAAAAGGAGGCAACTGTCCCAAGGAGCACAGGGTGCTGGCTTCCCAAGAGCCACCCTCACCCCGACCCAAGGGCAGTGGGACCCTGACACCCAGGACACATCCCCCTTCTCAGGAGTGGGCTGAGCTTTCCCTCCAGCTCTGCAAACACAGGGCTGTCCCACCACTGTATCTGCCACGTAAATCCCAAAGATAAACAAGTCCAGCTCTGCAGACAACATTTATCACCCACTTTAAAGGCAGGCGGCTGGGGGCTAAGCCCCCTGAGAGGCACCCCACACCCATAGCAAGCTCAGCCTGGAAGCAACAGGTTTTCACAGCATTAAGTCCTGCCTTGAAACTGACCAGCCAAAACTTTACTGACTTCAAAGGAAGAGGACTTTTGCAAAGCCACATACTCCCTGAAAATCCTGTCCTCAAAAGCCCTTCCTTTTGTCTGTGCTCTGGGCAGACCCTGGAGCATCACTGGTTTGTACAGCAGCAGGTACACTCACCCTACAGCTGCTCTGCTCCTTATAGCGTTAAGAAGACACCAGCATGTTTCCCCACCACCACAACTGACTTTATGAAACAACACCAGCTGAGAGGCAGCACCAGCAATGAGCCCCAGCACAGGCACAAGCTATAAAAACCCTGCCCCCCCAATCACTACCCCCACCTGATTCCCTCTGTGGCTTTAAGCAAATGGCATAACTTTTCCTCTTTAATTTTTGCACCTGGGAGAGAGTAATATTTACCTGAGATGAGTAGTTAATGTTTGCCCAGCATTTTAAAGAATAAAATATTCTGTATTAACTCCTAGCTGCTAAAAAGACTGATAGGTATGACTCTCATTAGCTCCAACAGAAGATTTTTTGCTCGAGTTGGGCTTTACCACTTCAGAAAAATAGAAGCAAGGTGATGTGATATTAACATTTCAAAAAGCGCCTGCAGTGCTGTAAAACCCCTTCTCTTTCCACTGCCACCAGCCTCCTGCTCCACGTCCCGCGCTGCAGAGGAGCACCTGCACCTGTTAAACATTAAAGCAGCCCAAGAGCAACACGGGGCTCTGGGGCTTTGCCAGCAGTGTTGGGTAACCCCTCGGAGGGAGTCCCTTTGCCGTGAGCTGGCCTCACCGGTGAGACGTCCTCTCATTGACCGAAAGCAGCCGTTGCATCAGGATTGCCCTGCTGCTCAGGTTTATCAGTGTTGCCTGGCTCTTGAAAGACTGGACCCAACAGAGGTTTCCTTGCCCTCGAAGCTGTGAGCTTTGGGTGGAGGCTGTGCAGCGTGGCGTCTGTCAGCAGACGTGCCCGGGGATGTGCCGGGCGGGTGGGCATCCCCTGTGCTTGACCATGCCACTGCTGGGGTTGTGTCCTCTGCGACCAGTGGCAGAAAGAAAAAGCGATTTATAAGAACCGGGCTCTGGCAGGGCACCTGTCAGTCTCAGCACGCTTTACAACCCAGGACACCCACAGCTCTAGGGAAAACACATCGCTGAACATCCCGCAAGTCAACCCACCCTTGCTTTCTCGGCACCACCACAGCAGCGTTGTTGTTCCCTCCCTGTGCACCGGGCACCTTGTTTTGGAGGGTGAGGACAGTGAGCTGTGCCACCTCTGCACGGTGCTGTACCCTCAGGCTCGTTCCCCCAGCTGTTTCCCACCACGGGTGTCCTACACACGACGGGTGCTCACGCTGCCATACGTGGGAGCTCCACTCTCATGGACAGGGCATGGAGATGTCCTCGTGGGCTCCCAGGACAGAACAAGCAGAGGAAAGGTCCTGGCTTTGGCTGTGGTGTCTGGCTTTGGCCCACGGCGTCTGCAGCTCAGTGGGGTAAGCACACTGCACCGGGCAGGGCTCTGGCCACAGCACCCAACCTCCAGCAAACGCTGCGACCGCAGCGAAGGCACCTCTGTGCGCACATCCTCAAATGCAGCGTGGCACGGCTGAGCCCTGCGGCAGTGGGGAGGAGGGATGGGGGGCTCAGGGAGCTGGCCAGAAAGGGGCTGGGTTTTAACTGCTGCTTTACTGCCGCAGGCAGAAGTATATGGCCGTGCAATAAGGGAAAGGCTGAAGGAAGGTGTTTGAAAATCAGGCTAACCCACCCCCAGACTCATGAAAGAAGATTGCCACCAAAGCAGCCCCCCACAGGCCCCACGGTTTCAGGGAGGGGAAGTGGTTTTGAAGCCCAAGAACAATGGACAGACTTTTCCATCCTTTCTTCTGGCAAAGGTAAAAGACCTCCCTGCGGAGGTGTTCATGCTGGGGAATGAGAAGCCCGGGGCCAATAAAGCATCCCTTTGTGCCTTCAAACGCCCGCCTTGTCCGGTGGTGCCTCCCAACCCTCGTTGCCCCTGTGGGCTGCCAGCACCAGCGAATCTCAGCGCTCAGCAGCAGGTCACCGTGCAAATCCCCAACCACAAGCACCAGCGCGGCCACGCCAGCACAGAGGGCTGCTGGCCACCATCAGACCACACGCTCCCTGCCTGCGGCGGGGCAGCTGGGGGGGCTCAGTGTTCCATCCCAGAGGAGCCCCTCTGCCCCCATCACTCATCCCTGCTGCTCCCGTCGTCGTGCCCGATTTCCAGGACAGCAGGCGGAGGCTGAGGCGCTGCAGACAGCCGCTGAGCAAAATCAGAAGCGCACAGAGCGAAACATGACGAATTTCTAACACATCACAGCCCGTGAGTCATTTTGTTTGTGAGCCTAAATTGCTCTCCGCTGCTTTCATACAGGCTTGTTTCAAGGGTGAGTAAGCAGACAGTGGCAGACATGACTTTTATTATTCCCAGAGCTTTGAAGTCGTACCATTTCCCTGGGGTTAGCTGACTGCATCAGCCGTTTGCAGTGGCACATTTCGAAGAATTCAGCAATGATGCATAGGTAGGCAGAGCGAGCTGAGTTGGAGCTCAGCATATTCCGTTCAGGGCAGTTCACAGTGACTCATTTGTTGCCCACCCTCTATTATTCATTGTTTTTAACCTGTCATTTGATTTCAATATTCTTGAGAACTTCCAAGAAGGTCCTTTTGCGGACAGATGTCAAAGGCAACGAAAACAGCTTCAAGCTGCAATTGAAGCCGCTTTCTGGGAAATCAGCAGCGCATGAGTTGTAGTGGATTTTGTGATCAGTAAACACCACTTGAAGAGGGAGAAATACGGGAAAACTGTTTGAGCTACAACAGTGTGAGCATTTTATGTATTTATACATGTGGATTTGCTCATACATATGCAAAGTGTAAACACAGAAACACGCAAGCGTTAGGCAAGAAAGTGAAACCTCCTGCATTTTTTAATGACTCATTTAAAACAGCTTATTACATTGGTGTTTGTTATATTTAAAACTCCAGCACTAGCACACATTTTTGAGAGAGAATTGCATGTTATGTTTCCATCCCAGATTGAACCGCTGTGCCCTTTTTTCTCCTGCTGCTCCAGAATTACACATTTCCCATCTACATTTCCACATTTAACTGCTACTGACTTGGATGACTGAACATCGAGAAGTCTCTTTGCATAGCACGCGGCAGCACACTTTGAAAGTGTGTCGTATTTTTAGCTACAAAACCTACACCAACCTTGGCACAAAGATGAACCTTTTGTCAATTGGAGGCACCAGAGCTACTTCCCCAGGAGAAGGTGGCACCACAAACACCAGGGTCTAAGCAAAAGCACCGGACTGTAATTGTGGGGTTATTTACACAGAGCAGTTTAAATTCTACTTTTTCTTCCAGTGCCAAAAGTTTAGGGGTCGAGACTAATCACTCTTTCCCCTTGAAAGAGGCTGACTGTGTTTATGGCTCATTTCAGAGTCCAAGGGCCCAGGCTGAGATGAAAGGCTGCGGGCAGAGCGGGGCGATGCCCCATAGCCAGCGCCACGGAGGGTAAAGGCTCCGGCAGCGGGGACAGGAACAGCCAGAGTCGGTTCCCAGCAGTGCTCAGCTCTCTTGGGTAACCTCAGATGTGTCATTTAGTCTCCCTCTGACTCAGTTCCTTGTTTGTACCGCGGAAATAACATTTCTTCATTTCGTAGGAGTTTTGGGCAGATAAATATCTTTTACTTTGGTATCGGAATCCATTCAAGAAGCATAACTAAAACAGAGATCAGTTACAATCTAAAGAAATGACACAAGCAAGGGCTGGGAGGGAGGAACAAGACGTACATTACAAACGCAGGAAGCTCTCTGAACCCGGATGATTTCTCGTTTCACCTCAGGATACAGCATGGAAAGTTCCAGGGACCAAACGGTTTCCCCCAAGAGCTCAGGCTCTCTTTGTCCGTGCAGTTTTCCTTCTCTCCCCACCACACTCGACAGGGCTTGGCCATGAGCTGAAGCACAGCAGAGATGCAGATCCTGGGTTAGGATCCCAGCTGGGTTCTGGCTCCCCAGGAACTACTGGGGTTTCTTTAGAGGCTCCGCAGTGCCTTCACCTCTCGGTTACGAAGGACCAGCCGCACGGCCCCACATCCCTGCTGGGGGCTGCTCAGTCACCCGGGGAGGGAACGGAAACGCTGCCCCTCTCCCCAGGAGTCTGGTGCACCCTCCTCACCCCCCCCAAGGCAGGGGACCCCACCTGAGACTTTTGAAATGACATTGTGTTTTGGCACGTCAGATGTCTCTGTGACCCAGATTCTTCTTCCTGACTGTGAAGCGGGTGCAAGAGCCGGTCCCAGCCCTGTCACTCTGGCAAGCTCAGATGGCTCTGCCTCTGGCACCCGGGGCAAGTGGAGCAGGGCTACCACAGGGCTACCGCTCTGTGTCACCGCTGCGTAACACAGACGTGATAACTACTGCAGAGGGACGTGTGTGGCCGGATGAGATTTTAAGACAAGTGACCTTGCAGCCGTGTCCCCAACACAAATGTTTGCTCCAGGCACGACGTAGCTGACCCCAACCCCCTCATCGTTCTGGTGGGTGAGCCAGGGGAGGTAACAATACTTCTCTTTTTTTCCACAGAAGACAAAGCTGCAGAAGACACCAATTCCCATGGCAACAAAGGCAGAGAAGTGTCCCAGGATGTGATTTGCTGTCACCATACCCACCTCGCAGCAGATAAGGACAAGTGATAGCTCTGAGAGGAACTGTTTCCATGGGACCCTTCCCAGCCCAAGAGCACGCGATTGACAACCCAACCGTCTGCCACAGCTTTCAGCATTGAACAGGTCTGACCGGTAGAGACCAATGTTTCCTGTAGCAAAGGCTGCCTGCATCTCATCCTCCTTGCTCCCCGCACAGCCTGCCTAACCCCAGACAAGCCATGCTGCTCCTCGCTAAGCCACTTACCCCAGCAATTACGTTGGGAGAGCAGCCTGCAGAGACCTATGCTCAACTTCTCAGCTAAACATCATCCTGCGATTTATTTTTAATCCATGGAGTGCTACCTTATGCCGTGTTGGAAGCTCTTTCCAGAGCACACATTGACGCTGTGGTGGCACGTGCTACGTAACTGCATTTCCTTCCAACGCTTTCATTTATCATACTTCTCCCCTCCCAACCCTGCCCCTTCAGTTCCCCGGGGAAAATTAGTGAATTTATGCAGGAACCAAAGTCACCTTGAGATTTAATCCACACCCTAACAGAAGGAATACATCTGTCGGCAATCGCATCCACCCACTCTGCAACTGCATTACAATGCTCACTTTGTTAACACAGAAAATACTGGCTCCTTTTCTAGTTCTGGAGACAAGCTACCACAAAAGCTGGAGCAAAGCAAATGGACTGGGGACAGAAGAGGGAGGAATCTAGCCCTGCACATTTGAGAACAAACAGGTAATCTGAGGTGAAACAGTGGAAGCAGGAAGAGCAAGTCTGGCAAACCAAGACTTGACTTATGATAAACCTACCAGAGCAACTCCCTGCTCCCTTCCTAAGAAGAGAAGGCAGCTGAGAAAACTGCAGTCAGCAAAGTTGCAGAAGACAGGCAGAGATCCTCATCTAACTGACAGCAAAACAGCAGCCAAAGCAAGTGGCAAAGTACATCAGAAACAGGTGCATAAAGCAATCTGGATTTTGCCACCTGGGAGCAAAGGCCAGAGTCCCTCAGAACCAAGCTGGCACCCAGCTGCTGTAGCCGTGGCTCCATCTTCCCCCAGCACCCTCCTCATTCCTTCAGATAAACCAGCCCTGATGCTACCCGAGCAAATGAGTAGGCAAAAAAAAAAATTACGGAAAAGGCATAAAAATATGAATTATTACTTTTCTTAGGAATAGCATCATAGCACCACCAAGCTATTTGGACTTGAGGGACCAGAATGTGCAGGCAGAGGGCTTTCTCCAGCAATCCAGTATTGTGCTCAACTCTGAATTTATGGTAAACTATAAAACATAAAGTTCCCTGCTGTGTCCGTTTAAACGCAGCTAAGTGTAGGTGTGGATTTGTGTTTAAAGAAACAAGCCACGGGAGAGAAGGCACAGCAGGGCCAGCAGCCACATGGCATGTTTAATTTCAAGGGAAGAACACCTGACTTCTACATGCAGATCAACAAATAAATAAATAAAATCAGTATATGGTCTGGCTTCTTTATTTAAGACCCTGAACTACACTGTTACGGGTGTCTATTAGGGGACTCTCACAAAGCTTCTCAGGAGAGTGATCAGGAAGATGCCAACCCACAGCATGCGGGATCGTGGTCCTCTTACAGTGGCATGAGGGTTTGGTTTTAGCGTTAGGGCTCGGCTCTTCACAGCAGCTATTAGAGCTAGGCCTGTAATGAGGAAGAACAGAAGCATGTTCAGCAGAACCACATCGAGAAGAGCGGAATAAACACACAGAAGAATTAGCTCAGATCAAGTCCAAGTCAGTTTATTCATGTGAGATCAGTTTGGACACGATCAGATGGAAAAACCTTTCTCCATCTGAGCACCTTGAGGAAATACCCAGAACCAGCTACACAACACTGAGGTCCCAGGCACAGCCTGGCTAACTGCGGGTGGCCTCAAAGCACTGCTGCACACACACCGGAGCTGCCGGGCAGCTTGTGTTTGCAGCGCTCCCAACACATCTGACACTTCTTAAGAGGGGACAGAACTGTTTACAGGAAACCATTTGTTACAGGGGCCTGCCTCTCTTCCCCCCCTTTCCCACCCCACCTTTCATCAGAAGCTTATCTAGCACCCAGACGGCCAGCCACAAAGCTCATCCAGGTTGGAATTTGAAACCACAGATTCTCAGACACTCTGGCTGGGGCAAACGGTGCTGCCATCAATTTTGGAACTAAATTTCAGGGAGTTTTGATTCTATTTGTACAGGGGCTAACGAGTAGCTTGGGATGTGAACACTAACCCCAGGGCACAATTCTGAGAACAGGATGATAGATTCTTAGTCTCCTGCTCTAATTATATAGGCAAAAATTGTAATGGGAATGAGAAGAGACAAGACCAGGATTCAGGTCCCTCATCAGCTTAATGGCATGGTTTTCCCAAGCACTGAAATTTTTCAAGGGTTAGCAAAAAAATGCAAGAATCGCCTCCACCAAGAATGAAAGAGACTCTCAAAAAAAACATATAAAATGGAACAACTGAGTTTCACAGTAAGCTAAACTGTGCACGGACGCGTCACTGCAGAAGCAGCAATCACCAAGCAACCGTTCAATACAATAGAACCATAAGGCACTAATCATGTTCTGCTCATTAAACATGACTAAAACTTGACATTCATAAATTTAAAAAAAAAATCACTGTAAATTTTAAAAAGGCAACTTTTCCCATTTAAGAAGTTTCAAATTTTCAGCTCCAAGATTTTTACTGCCCCCCGCCCCATCCAGGCATCACTGACTAGTTAGATTGTTTGATCAGAAGTTCTGCTGGTTAACACATACCCATTCCAATGAAACATCCCAAGGTAAAAGCATAAAACAATTTGTTGAGAACTTATTCAACAATTCCATTAACATCACTGACAAACATCAGAGGTGTCGGTTGGCCACCGTGCTTCCCACCGTACTGCAAAACACTCAAATACCATCATACTAAGTGCAGTCGCGTGTTTTTGGTGCTGACTTGCATCTGCCTTTCTCTTCAAGGTACAGCTCAAGCTTTAAAACCCTAGAGCTGGAGGTCCCCTATGCAACCACAGGCAGAGGAGCACAGAGGAAGACAGCAACACTTGTTCACTGATGATATTCCACAAGCACGCTTCAGTCCCTCTCTGGAAGTCCACATCCAAGAGCAGCCAGGGCCCTTAAATCCTTTTAATTCCGTTCTGGTTCTCCTTTGCTGGGGACGAGCGATTGCCCAATGAGTATGAAATCAGTGACACCAGATTCCTTCAGAGGGTCACCTGACAGTCCCATTTTGGTCAGTATTGATCAAATAACAAAGCAGTAGTGAAAGTATTTGTGTCCCGCTACTGATCCCCAAAGCCATTCAAGGATCCTTTAGATACAAAGGATCTGTTAAGGCTTATTCTCAGAGATCACAATAAAATATTATCCAAATATTGCACACTATTTGTCTGCTTAAATAGTTAAAAACCCAAATCTCAATTCCCAGAGATTAGTAATATTATTATTATTAAAAAATTGCTAAAAACAAATATGGAAGTAACTTCTCCATGTGAATCTACTGGAATATGTGACAGTTAATAGCTAGGGATAGCAGAGGTCTGTCTGGGCAGAGACTGAGCAACAACATTTTTTAAACAACTGGACAGCGCAAATTCCAAATAATTATTTTTGCCCTTTCTAAAAGCTAAAGTGATCGTAAATTTAGACTACCCATAAAACACACTGTATGATTTCAGCAGCACAACAGAGCATCAAAATTTGTTGCAAGATAGCCTCTCCACCGGCAGTTTTCAATAGTCGACCTTTGGTCAGGAGATCCAGAAATAAATAAGAAAGGGTATAGCAGTGAGACCACCCAACAGAAGACCCCACGCTGACATGGAAGAGTCTGGTAGGCCAGGACAATCTGCCAGTCCTGTGGATTGTCTAGCTTAGGTCAGCAGCTCCACGATGCGGGTGATCTCGGGACAGGTATTTGGTGCTTCACTATTGAGCTCGCAAAGGCGGGTCAATCAAGTCTTGCAGAGCTATTCTGAATCAGTCCAAACATGGAGGATGTAAGAAATAAGTCTCCCAGAGTTTTGATTAGTGTCCCAGCTGTCAGGTCCGTACAAGAGTCCTTCCAGAGGCAAGCAGAAGTCACTCAGACAGCATTCGCAGGCGCCGCTCATGCAGAAGCAATTTTATCTCCCTCACTATTAACGGTGAAATAAACAGGATTGTTGAACTCGTCTGTGAAAAGAAACATATCCAGGAGAATTAGCACAGAGAAACCATAGCTGCAGCCATCCTGTGCTCCAATGTGCATTCAAGGCCTCCCCAGAAAGATACAGGCTAACAGATCCTCATCACTCCTTCCACTAATTTTCAAGGGCTAATGAACAAGCAGCTTAACTTCAGGTCCCTGAAAATACTAGAAACTACGGATCATGGAGATGAAGGAGGAAAAAGTCCTGCCTTGGGAGTCAGTCAGGTGGTAAAAGCTTTAAGAAATGCATACAGTATTTTTGTGCCTCTGCCACAATCTCAGCTCCTGTGGGCCAATGTGACTTAAAACAATCCAAAGTGAACCCAGTTGATTTAGACACCCTGAGGCAAAGGCACACCACAGACCACTTTGAGAATGGCATCACAGTTCACAGGTGCTGCAGAAACAGCTTGCATGTCTAAGTCACAGTTTGCAGGTTCTCACAAAAACCTTCTATTGCAAATTGAACTTTGACAAAGAGCTTAAAAAAGAGAGTTTTCTTACCATTAGAATAAAGAAATAGAAGACCCACATCCATCCCAGGTTCTCCTGGATTAAAGACACGAGATACTAAAAAGAAAGGGGAAAAGAAAATTATTCAAACAGGCAAGATGAGCGTGACTTTCAGGCATTACTCTTTAATTTTCTAGAATTTGTGGGCTGTTAACACTCCATACAGAGCTGATCACAGAACCTTCCAGCTGATCTTTTCCTGTCAGAAGAGATGACTCAGGGCAGCAGCCTTTCTGTACAAAACCCACAGTCTCAGCAAAGCAGAGATACCATCCTGAAGCCTTACAGTAACTCACAGCAGCATAAAGACAGAACTGAACTACAGTTTCAAAGGGTGACAAATTGACTCCGCTGAACAGAAGGTTTTTGCACAGAATTCTGGGACATAAGTGGATGTAAGTACTCTCAGAAGAACTAAAAGCTCTAGAATGGCTTATAAATTACACAGGACACATTTTCAAGAGCTGTGCAACCGCTAACTACTTAACCCTTCATCGTAGGCAAGACACTTGAGACTACAGTCTGTTCTGAACTGCATCCTAGTTCAACAGGACTACACAGGCTACAAAATAAAACTTATCCCCTATTAGCAGATTTATATTCAGATGCTGTACATGGGCTTCCCTTCTTCACTACCGGGTATATTAGCACAAAACAGGATCTGAATTTCTAACATGTTCATTGTGCATTTGCTGTTATTCACACACCCCCAGAATGACATCATGGTTGTGTCTGCTGAAATAAATGCAATGTTCAAATGGGAGGCAGGTGGAATTTTTCAGAACTAAATACCCAATTTTTATGATGACGTAAGTTTGAATGGTATGTGTGTGGGAAGACAGAAACACCAGACAATGCAAGAACAACACTGAGTGTAACAGTGCACTTTAAGATGTCCACAAAGCACTTGTAATTTTCCACATTTAATGGAGCTAAGTGGCATCTTTTCTACAATGTAGAGATTGAACGATTGTATTTATCAGGCAATCAATGGCAAATACAAACCCAAACCCCTTTCCAGAAAAGAAATTTCTATGCCTTGGCTGAGTCCTTGGTATTTTACAAGCACTAAAGGATGCCTGGAACAGAACTGGATCTGATCTTTCTACTAAATCCTCCCCTCCCAAAAGCACCACTGTGTTCTTCCACAAAGTTAATGCTTGTATTTGAGAAGAATGTCCCCAGTGGGCACACTGTCAGCTTCCTTTTCTAAAACAGTCTAGTCTTCAGACCTCTGGCAGTGTACTGGAAGGACTTTCAAAGCAAGTGGTGCTGGATTTACAAGGTGTAAAAGACATCCATAGATAAAAAGGGGAACCACAAATAAGAGCAAATTTTAAATTACTTTATAAACACTAACATTCATACGAGGCATTCTAATTTCACTGTTATACAGGTAAACTCTTGGGTAAACAAAGGATTTGCTATTACCTTTGAACAAAAAATCCCAAACAAACTTCAAAATATTTTATTTTCACTCTTTGTGAAGCTGAGCTTCACTTGGGTTTTGGAGTTCAGGATACGAAAGTCTCTAAAATTCGTTTGAATTATGAAAGTGCCATAACATCAGCACTATGAATACTTTCGTTCTTAATTACATTGCTTCCACTGGAAGCTTAAAACACATGTTCCCTTGGTTGTTTCTTAAAGAAATAAATATTTAAAAAAACCCCAAAACATCTCTTTCTCTCTCTCTCTCTGTGCAACTTTGGATTGAGGAATGAGGTAACATCTCTAACCAAAACAGACTCTTGGCCTCCTTCTCCAGACCTCCTTTTTCCTTTGGTAGCCTCACCTGGCCCACTGCAGCACCAATACTGCCAGTTCCATCCACAATTCCCGTGACTGTTGCCAGAGCCTCGCTGCTGCCTTTCACCAGATCCTGGCGCCCCAAGTCAGCAGAAATTGCAGAACTGATCATGTTAGAAGGGCCTCCGATGAAAAATCCTGGAAGTGCCAAGAAAACAGCCTTGGTGCAAAACAAGCATGACTCTCAACACATACAAACTCTTGACACGAAGCAGGCTTAGACACATTTCTACTTTGGAGTAGTATACCCCCATGCTACAGCCTCAGTCTCCAGGGGTTGGTGGAAGACATGTAAGGGAAAAAAATCACTACAGGACAGAGAATTCTTAAGTAGGAGTGTTTGAAAAGAAAGGTTCTATTCATGAAGGCTAATCTTAATTCCACAACATAGGTCTGGTAGCACAAAAATCTTGTGACCTTGGGGTTCTGACAGACAAACACCCTCAAATATGAGCTGCAGCTCATTACTTTGCCATATAAACACTTCCTCAGATACCAGCTCACTGCTAGGTATTTTGGCATAAATCCATCCTCATCATACTGAGCCAAGGCAGACCCCTTCAGTTCCAAGCCATTATTCTATGCAGTCTATATTCTCTATCTCCCCCTGTAAGACAGTTTTGCTACAGCTGTATTCCAAAAGTGACAGAAAGTGGGCCTCAGCTTCTACTCTTTTTGCAAAACCAGCAGAGATGGCAGCACACACAAATGCATTACCACCACCTGAGGCCAGTGTTACAATTTTGCTGCAATGTACACATACAGTGGCGTTTGACAAGATACCTGTAATTGCCATGATCACAGCATTGACAGGTTTGCTGTTGGGAGAACCTGCAAGAGAAAGACCAGATGAGTGTAAATAAAACAAATAAACTTGAGAAAGCCACTTACTTATGATCAGAAAGAAGCATGCAAACATCCAGTTTGAATTGTCTGTTAAATTAGCTACACAGTGACAACAATAACTTCTATTTAACTAGAGATTTCTAAAGAGATTAGTCTTACTGCAAAGGCATTTACAGACTAAAAACCCAGAAGTTTCCCAACAGAACTTTACACTAGAAAAGTTGCCTCTGCCATTAAAATTTTGTACCCTATTTTAATATCAGATTTGCCTGGCCCTTGTTATGCCTCTTTCTGTGACCACAGAGCTTGTATTTACTCTCCTTGAAAGTCCGTTTGAATAGTAAGAGAATCTTCTGAGCGTCTCGCAGAGGAAGAGTCTCTATGGGAAAGTTACACTCAACTCAACCTCTCCCACTATAAAGTATTCAGCCACTTGAATTACCCCTTCCACTCATTCTGAATTTTCCAAAATCTTTTTTAAAATACAGAGATTAGATTTGCAGGTAATAATCCAGCAATTGCCTAAACAATGCTGCACAATAAAGTAAAAAATACAAAACCCTACATTCTAATTCCTTCTTACAAACCCAGGTTTGAGCATCTACATGTTCTGCTTGCCTTTCCAGGAACAGCATCATACTGCGTACACGCTGTTGGCTTTCCACGACAGTCCCTCAGTGCTTTTCAGACACTGTTTTCCCTGATATCTCACTTCCAGGCATCACCCAAATTCCTTACTCACAACTTCTAACTGAGGGCCCACATGTGGCCAAGTTACCATGTGTAACGCAAGTTGCAGCCCTCTTCACATATTCTTCAGTCACTATTACTCCTATGTGCAAGACACCATGTGCATAAAAAGGTTTCCCGGCTGATGGGTATTAAATTATCTCACTGCAGGGACTTTGTATCGCCTGTCTGAGCCATCTCTATCTGGCTGGACGGTAGCGCACTTTGAGTTAAGCACAAGACACTTGGACCTCTGGCTGCTCTGCTACCTAGCGCAAACTTCAAACCTTGCCAGCAACGGTTTCATATTTGCTTCCAGTTCACTTCTGAAAGCAGTAAGTTAGCATAAGAGCCTACAAAACTCCACTGAACTCCACCAAATGCAAACTTTGCTATTTAATTATTATCTCTTATTGATCCTCCTTTGAGACCATCTGAGTAAGCCAGCACACTTCTGCAAGTCACACTTTACTTTTCACATCCAGCTCTGGCAGTGATTTCTGTCCACAGATCTCAAAGTGCTCTATAAAAGCTTGTCTGTGTCACCACCCTGTTTTGGAGGAAGACAGAGAAGTGAAATGACATCCCAGTGAGTTAAAGCACTCCAGTACCACAGGACACCATGTCTGAAGACACAAAACTGTTACCTTTAGAAGAGCTTCATAAGAAATGAGATCTGCCTGTCTCCTGCTCACTTTTCCTGACAGAATCCTTTCAATAACCAATCACCGAGAGCTGTATCTATTATAAAAGAGACAGAAAGTCTACAATTTCACCACTTACAGAGGTATAAGTGGTGAAGTCTAAAAGCTTCTAGCTCTTTGTAGTGTATGTATACTCCAGCACAGATCTGTCCCCAGCTTCTCTTTCCTCTTACTATAGCGAAGCACTTGACATTTCCCGCTCTGCCATTTGTGGTGTTTATACAATTACAATGCCAAAAATCTCACTGATGCTGGAGAGGGATCAGTACCACCAGTACTGGGAAATCCAACCACTCAGCTAATTCTTTTCCACCTCATTAAGCAGAGAACAGATTTCTTTCTGTGCAGTGCCACACTTCAGGCAAAAGAGACCAAAAGGCACCATCCCGATCCAGAAGTAGTTTCAAGAACAGAAAACATAATTAGACAGGCTGTGCTCTGGTTCTCTCTAAGAAGTAACGAATGAACATCTTATCACTGCACACCAAAAGCATACTTACGGCTGTATCCAAAAAGAGAGCCAACAGCAAAGAGCAGGCTAATTGCTAACACTGGGGCTCTTTTCTGTAACACGTCAGAAATCAAGCCCTGGATAGTCNTTCCAAAAAAAAAAAAAAAAAAAAAAAAAAATCATCATCAGGCTCAGGATTCTAACACCTTGAACAAAACTCATTTTACTGAGTGCAGTGGCCTCTTGCCTTCTCATCAATACACTCTCTCTAAAATCCTGAAAACCAAGTCTCCTACCCTTACTGCCACAGACAGAGACAACAGTAAATTTAAGCGGTCCTGACAGAGCAGGGAAAACTACTCATACTGCTTTCCCAGGAATTTATTACTTCTTTATTCTGGCACAAAACTAGCCTATGCTCCTGTTTTCCTTTTCCTTCCCCTATAGGACTATCACAGCTCTAGGATCACTACAACTCTGGATGTATGCAAGCTTAACATTGTGGATGGTTTCTTTAACAGAAAGTGCAGGAGAAGGCAGTTCTTTCTCACAGGAAAAGCATTAGCACACAGGGGCCTGACATTCCCTGCTGTCTCACCTACTTACGGTAGGTACAATTAATTGTAACAAACGTCAGTAGCTGATAAAAATCACCTTATGTATCATTGGTACCTCTGTAGGAACTGCTCTGCTGGTAAAAAGTAGAATGTTCAGAAAGCCTAACATAGAAAAGGCCACAGAGGCAAAAAAATGGATGCTGAACAGAGCAAAACAAGGATGTCTACTCTAGGAAAGCTAGCTGGACAAGCTAATAAAGCAAGAAACTGAGCACAGGAGAGTGGAAGTCTAAACACATATACAATATGTTTTTTATTCTGGAGGAACAGGGTCAGATTTTGCAGCCAGCAGAAACAAGTGCAATTACATTTTATTTCTCTGAACATAACACAGTTGCGCCTGCTCTGCTGAGATCTGTGCTGAGTCTGTGCTTAAAAATACAGGACAGAAGGGACAGTACAGAACTCAGTAAGTCCAGATATAAACTCTCCCTCAAGGGCACCTGTCAGAAAGTAGCAAGAAGCAGGGACACCATTTTGTACACAGTGCTTTTCAAGAAGTCATCGCGAGTAAAGAAAAAACGCTCACTGGGGGTAATGTTCAAGAACATGATAGTGCCCTTTACATCATATGTAAACTCTTTAGGGGACTCACATACTCTGTGTTAAAAAAAAAAAAAAATACAGCGAAGCAGCCACATACATAACTAGACTTTTAATATATTCAGTAAACTGCTAGATCCCACTGAACATGACTGTTCTGAGCTGCATTCGCTGCCTTTCATTTTCAAATGCTAGCAGGACAACTGCAGGAAGATGTTACTCACTTGCTCACTCACCTATGATTCCTCCCACATCATACCAGATTGAGAGCTGGTCAGCTTCTGCTTCTTTCCAGCCGAAGTTGTTACTGAGGTAGAAGGGCAGCCAGAAGAAGAATGAGTAATTCACCAGTTTCAAGCAGGCATAGGCCAAAGAGTACTGGAACAAAGAGGGCCAAGCAAGCAGTTAGCATTTGAGAAATGCAAACAGCATTTCTGCTCCTTCCCATAAAGCTCTGTATCCAGCTAAAGCTTTCAGGGAGAAGTGTTTCTGCATTTCATGTAAGAAGGCAGCATTATGAAAGCTTAATGCTGAACATCAAAGGGAAACCAGGAATAGAAAAATCACTGTCAAGAAGGTTATTTTCTTTTCACTGAATGCAATGGGTTAAAACACTTCCAGTGTATCTTGAGAGGAAATTACACCAGGTTTCAAAAAATGAAGGCAATTTAATTCACCTTCTGAAGAGAAGGGAGCCAACCATGTGACATGAAACAAGCCTCAGATTTAGTCATCTGTGTATCATGCTAAGCAGTTATGTGAAGTAGTTCCTCTGTGCTATCTTTTGGTGTTCAGAAGGCTCATCTGCTTACAGCACCAGAAGAAAAAGCTTAGTTCATAACCTTCAGGACACAAGATGAAAGGTTTGGCCAAAGCTAAGCACATGTCTCCAAACCCAACAGTTGAGACAAACTCCTGCTTTTGGTTGCTGGGCTCAAGTTCTCCTTAGCTAAGAGCAGATCTACTTCTTTAGAACTTCCACATGTGGCAAAGGTTTGTTCTCTGAGATCACTCCCCAGCACCCAGAGGGACAAGGCACACTATTTCAGTAAGGCCACCTGATAAACACTGACATGGCAGCCAAAGAACCCATATTTGAAGAGGTAAAAAAGGATGAAGGTGGAAAAAGCAACCTGTTAGAATCACTGCTTTTGAGACTATATATATGTGTATGTACACACTTGTCTTTTAAGTTCAAAAAGCAGATCCTTTTATATACTAAACTCCACAAAATCATCTCTTCTGAATTTATATTCTTTTAATAGATACATCCTTTTTAGCTGTATTATTAATACATTTCTACTCTTACAGGACACAAACTAATCTCCACTATATATGTAAAATGCAGAGATGTTTGGCAGAGTTCTCCTGGCTCCGAGTATGAAAAGTGCACTGTGTGGAGCAATATTTATTACAACATGCTTAGAAGCTGTCTACCAGATTGTCTGACTGATTAAGCATTGAATTTCTAGAGGCTCAGGGGAAAACTGTGTGTACAAAAACTCTTCTACCGTATCACTCAGCAGAAGAAGAGACGAACTACAGACAAAAATATGTCAAAGTCTCTTGACAAGGCTTTGGAGGTTCTCTCAGTATTTGGTGTCTCACTGATCTGACAGTGCCCTGGTTTGGCTGGGCACTGATCTGACATCAGATGAAACTCACAGACTTGGAGGTGTTCATGTTGCTGGGTTAATGCACGGAACAAAAAATCCTGAAAATCACAAGTACAGAAACAGCAACATCAGTTGTATAGTACCTCCTTACATTCGGGCCAATTTTAAAAAGTCATACATCGACTGAAGCAGCCTCTACCACTAAGAAATTGTGCCTAGAAGTTCTTTGTACATCAACCCATTCTTCGCACCACCAAAACTGAGCCATAGTTTACACAGCATTTAAGCTATATTAGGAAAGAACTCAAGATGGGTAAGCTTTCTTTTGCTGTCTCTAAACATTGACAATCCACCCATCCCGTCTAGGTTTGGTGTTGCCTTAATCACAACAACCATCTGCTTTACCCATTAAGGGCATCTGACAGTACTGTCCATTCAGTAGTTCTGCTTCATGATCCAATCCAGACAGTTCACACTGTATTGCCGAGACAGCCACTCTGCCCCCTTCCTTGTATTGGTTCTAGTATTCAGGAGGCACACAGGCCACTGACACAGGAAGTTAACACTGTTTTTTAATGGAAGGTTAATTTTTCAGCTGAACAAAATCCATGAATTGGGCAATACTGCTGATGCAGAAGTACACGTTTTCCCACAAGGGACAGAATGAGGATATGTGGAAACTGCATCACCAGGCCTTGTTTCCAGTTGTTTACAAAAAAAACACCTACTTTGCCACATGTTACATCACACTGATGAAGGTTTTTCAGGCCAGCTTTCTGCTTTAAGGCAACTAAAAAACCCCCAAACATCAGTGTCACAGAGTTCTGCGTGATCCTCAGCTAGCAGTGAGAATCCAGTTCCTCAGGGCACTGTAGCTACCTTAGCAAGAAAGCATCCCACAGCCACCTTTGCTCATGGCCTCTCTTGTAAATTCAGTGTCAGAAAGGGCAGGATCTCTGCTGTCCTTAGTTGGCTCATAACACACACTAAATGAAGCAGGAGTTCAACAGGAAGAGCGATGTGCAGCCACGTACCCAGACTATTATAATCCATGCACACAAGGATAACAGTCCCAACCCCAAGGTTTCAACAGCTTAAGAAGTCAAATGTTGACAACTACAACACATGGTCAACATATTAACAATGACATGAGCAAATGCTGACAACACAAAAAGTCAGCTTTATGTTTCAACAACACAAGTCAGATCTCACTCAAGAATCTGTGTCCTCACCAGTACTACACCTGGAAGGCAACAAGCCTGGAAAAAGCCAATGGCTTTTGGCTGGTTGTCAGTGTCAGTTGCTTGAATAGAGTAATTCCGGTCATCATCATCTATATCGTCATCGCCCATTAAAGGTCTGTTGGCATCTTCCTCCACACCACCATCTTCACCTGCTCCAAGCTCAGGGAGGCCTAAGTTATACAAGGGATAAGCAACAGAACAATGGACCACAGCCTGTTCACCCACTCCCCACTCTAAAGCTATGCTCACTTTTAAGCAACTCTCCCTTCTAGCAGTTCCCTCGCTCTCCCATACCTCCATTCTCCTTTGGCTAAAAACTCTTCTAGATGGTGTTCTGCAGTGCCGCCAGTTTCTACCTTTTGTCTTCTAGTGCTCTTGAAAGTGTTCTGTCTGATCCTGGCGTCAACTTTGTCTGTTCTGAGTGTCTGGCCATTAGTTGGAAGACACAACAAATTAGTGCATTTTCTCCCTTATTTAGTGGTTGGGATCCTCAGACCTGGCTCCTGGGTACCACTTCCCTTACGCACAGAGGCTGAGGGTACCAGCAACTTCTCAGACAGCTGCTACCTGTTAACACCTCCACTGGAACCAAAGGCTTACGAACTGCGCTGTGCCTTCTGGGCTGCCAAGTGCTCTTATGAGCACTCTTTACAGTAGCTTTAGTACTACCAACTTGGTGGCCTTTGCAGACATCTGGGGAACCTCCTCCATGGCCCCTGTCAAAGCCCAAAAGTTCTTTTGTTTTCCTGTAACACTTTGGCTTGCCTACCATCTTCTCAGAAAAGGACCATATCCAACCTGAGAGCTATTTAACCAGCTGCTGGTGACCCGCAGATGAAAAGCACTTTCCCTTCCCACTGCACAGTTAAGGCTTGCCATAGTTTTCTCCTACAATAGCCAGTTATCAGTTTGCCTACTGTTTCTTAAAAAAAAAAAAATACTGATTTTCCAGGTGAAGGAAAACTGATAATTCAGCACATCCTAACAGAGATGTTAGAGCCAGACTGTTTTATTTTGCTTTTAAAAATATCCAGACCCTATGCACATGATGCATCATGGCATTTGGTGTGATCTTAGCGAAGAAAGCGTCTGCTCCATTAAATACACTAAAGTGCAGCACCATTGCATAGGAGCCCTGAGGATAAGTGCTGTCAGATGAGCAGTACTTTTAGTACTACATGGAAAGATGCAGATCTGCTTTCCATGAGGTGACCGAAATGCTCCAGCCCTCTTGTACTTACCCACTTCCTTCGGTGACGTCAGGAGCCCAAAGAAGACAATGACTCCTCCCGCAAACTGTACTGAGGCAGTCACCAAGAAAGCATACTGATGACAGATAAATAAAAGATCTTTTTTAAAACACTTTCAGTCACATAGGCTTCCCTGACTAACAAGGGTTTCTTTACATTCCAACCTTGTCAGAGAGTAAACACAGCTATAACAACCCAGACTACATCCATAAAACTTGTAAGCAAGTGATTTCTGCAGCTCCTGAACAGACTTGGTTCCACCTAGGCAGGAAGACCACATTGAAACAGCTATTTCAGCGTACTGAGGTAACAGCAGTGAGGAAGAAGCTCACCCAACACAACCACACATCCAGCTGTGTTGGAAGAGACTGCTCAAAGAAGGGACAAACACCAAATTCAGCCCAGGTTGCTCAAGGCTTTGTTCAATCAGGTCTTGAAACCCTCCAAAGACAGATCCTCTAGGCTCTGGCCCCTTGTTCCAATGCTTAACTAACTTCATAGTGAAATAGTTTTCCAAACATCCAGTTGGAACCAGCCCTGCTTTACTTTATACCCCCTGCTTTTTAGCTCTCTCACTGTGCAACTCAGGAAAGAGTCTGGCTCTGTTTTCTCACAGGCTTTGGAAGGCTGCTGTTTGGTACCCTCCTCATCTCCAGAGCCTCCTCATCTCCAGAGCAACAAGCTCCGCTCTGTCAGCCTGTCCTCACAGGTCACATGCTGCAAGATGCGCTGGTTCACTTACATTCCCTGTATTCAGTTGACCACCTGCCGCATTACAGCAACGTAGCACGTGCCTGGCTATGCCTCGCCTCCATGCCTGTCAGAACCTCACCACTACTCAGCAAAAGAGACTTCAGTTAAGTGAGAACCTGTGATGAATGACTCTGAACGTTTACTATGACACTAGGGATCTTCAATAACATCAGTCCCATTTACAGAGAAGTCTCAGGTTTATTTCTCCCAACTTGGAAGGGTCAGGAAAGGAACACCCTTTCTATTCTCTCTACTGCTTCCTACCACAGAATTCAGGAAGATGAAACTGGACACTCTGAACCCATTATCTCTCAGAGACAGGATAAGAAACTAGTCTCACATCACCCAATGCAGTCCTAGGTAGAAGCCAGAGACCAATACCTACCTCATAGCCATATTTGAGAACACAGGAGGCAAGGAACGCCCCAAGGATATTTCCCACAGATGCACAGGCACTCCAGAGACCAAACACAAAACCTCTCCTGCCAAAGGGGAAGAAAATTTGAAAAAGGCTATGTGGGGAGAGATGACGTTAGGAGCAAGACAAGGATATAACATTTGTGTTAATTTTAACTTATGAATAAAGTTAGAGTATCCTCCCATCCACTTCAAAGAGACTCAAAGATCACTTAAAACGAAACACAGAATAAACTGGGGGTATCAAATAGATAAGCAAGGAATGTTCTATCCTGAAACACCTGTGTTACACCAGAGGTGAACTGGCAACAACAAGGTTACAAGCTATGGCTGGAGCTCATCTGCAGCATCCCAAAGTGGCAGAGTTAAACCTACAATGAGTAAGTTTCCATTCATCTCTTCAGCGTTAAGTAAACAGAAACAGGTTCTCCAGTGGCATGAAAATTTGAATTTAGCCAGAACTTTTGAAGTTTGAACCTGTGCCTTTAACACACCAAACTGTTCTGTGTCTCCATTAAAAAAAAAGGGGGGGGGGGGAAATATAACAGTAACAACTAAGGCATATTTCATCCCACATAACTTTCATTCTGACCTAACAGTTGGCCTTTTTGGTTTGAGACTTTCAGCTCAATCTGCTACTCAGCCGGTCAGATAAGTGAGTCACTGAAGAAAACTCAACTTACCCAGCTTTTCCAAACCAATTGCCCATGACAGCGACCACACAGGGCCAACCAGTGGACTGCAGCAAGCCATTCAAAACCCAGAGAAAGCAGTAGAACCACTTGTTGTAGAAATGCAACCATTCTGTGACTGTGCCAAAGAAGAATACCTAGAAAGGAGGGGGAAAAAAAACCAAACAAACACACCACCACAGAGAAGAAACCCTGAGGCTACTGCAGAAAGCTAGGCAGGAGTGGCGTCCTGAAAAAGAAATAACATTTCAGGGAGAAGGTTCCCCCGCAGGGGCCAAGCCAGACCCAGGCCTGGCATTGTTTAAGAAGGAGCTCAGAGGTAACAGCACCCTCTGCTGAGCCACCACAGCACTGACTCCGGAGCCCAAACAACTCCAGAGACAAATGTGCTGTCATGGCACTGCCACTCCAAAACACTTTTATCTTCATAAACAGAAAAGCTGTAACAGGAGAGCAGAAGAAAGAGACAAATACTTTCAGTAACAACACTAAAAATACAGCAGCCTCTTGACCTGTATTGTACCAACATCCAAATCCACAAGGCTCTATGCAAATACAAAACCACCAGCTGTCATTTATCTTAGCAAAATTTAACATAAATACTACAGCTGGGTCCCAAATTACTAAGAACCCTACCCCAAACTAGCCAAAATAAACACACTTTGTGGCACCTTGGGCATGATGCATGTTTGTGGTCATGTGTTTGAAGAATGCAACAGGCCATAATGGGGTCTGTAGCCACTGGGTAAATCATAAGCACTCCACACATTTTACCACTACTTTAATAACCAGAAAACCACAATGAGATAAAACTGATTCACACTTATCTGCAGTGGCTTGAACCTGAAGAACCCTTTTGTTTTAAGCTGACATTCTTTTTTTTATACATGCCCTCCCAGCAAGTATGAAATAAGTAAATGAGTGTTTAATATTGTTAGCATGTCCTTTAAGAAGGGAGTAAAAATTGTGTTTAGAAGCAAAAGCCTTGATGACAATGCATGTGGGCTGGGAGAACAGCTATAATACAAAACAACAAAACAGTCTCAAAAAGTCCAAATACACCAATCGTGCACAAAAGCTGTTTGAGTCTCCAGACAGTGCCTCAAACTTAGGAATTTCCTTCTGACACAGTATCCATAAATAGATATTTCAGGAAGAGGTGAGTCATCTCATGTTGCTCTGTGCTTGAGACAATGCAATAAGTGCATCCAGGACAATGTTTTACACACAGACTTTGAGACCACCGAGGTACAGCTACCAAGCCTCTTCTCCCATAAAGTAAAACTCTATCCAGAAATCCTAAGAGAGACGTTTCTAAATCACACTAGTATGTTCCGACTTACCACCAGAGCTGAAGAACACATGCCAAAAGACAAAACACAGCGTAAATTCAGGCGATCCCCAACTATGCCACTGACAAAGAGACCCTAAGAACAAAACACAGCATTAAATAAAGCCACAAGATTTGCATCTGTTATCTGTAAGAATAAAAATTATGTAGAAGGATCAAGCTGACCCAAATGTTGTTATAGGAACTTACAGTTTTATTCTAACCCCTTCTGCCACCAAAGAAACCCTGCTCACTAAATTGAGTTGTTCATTAAATTTCTTATTGTAAAAAAATTTCAACTGAGAACTCTTGGAGAGCTAGAACTAGCCCTCCCACCCCCTGGTGATAGGGGTGTGAGAAATTCTGAAGCAACAGTATTTCTCTTACACTTGGTAACAAGCTTCTTTTCATGGGGGACAGGCATGGGCAGAACTAGCAAAAATCAAAGGGAAAAAATCTGCTCCTGAACTAAGCTTTTAAACTGCATTAGCACTAGGGAAGTCCAAGAAGATCTTGCTCAACCCCTCCAAAGGAGAGTGGCATCATCCCAATAAGACGCTGATACTCACCACAGCATAGGAAAACAAAAAGATAGTGTCCAATGTCCCCAAGAAGAGAGTTGCTTCTTCTGCATTTGGAAATAAATGGTTGCTGTTCCAGAGCTACAGAGAGAAAATTTAATATATAAACAGGAAGAGGTACACCTCATTCTACTACTTTTCAATGGAAACACCAACTCCAAAGCAGAACAGCATCTGGCCCCCAGCAACCCCCCATTCCTCCAACACCTTAATTATCAACCCAAGAACAACTCTGCCATTACCTACTGCAGAAATGTCCACTGCCACTTTGTTACACTTCTAAAGGGCAACTTGGCAAACCAGAAGTGAGAAATGCTTATTCCACCTGGATCAAGACAAATGACT
Organism: Syrrhaptes paradoxus; assembly: GCA_013400615.1. Lineage (NCBI taxonomy): Eukaryota > Metazoa > Chordata > Aves > Pterocliformes > Pteroclidae > Syrrhaptes > Syrrhaptes paradoxus. The sequence goes on along the minus strand of VZTO01026235.1, from coordinate 192,339 downwards.
GGCAAAACAAACCCTACTTCTAACAAGCATGCAATTGTTAGACAGTTTCTTACACACAAACACTGATGAGCATCTTAATGAATAATACAATAAAGGCATATTCTGGTTTATGTGCAGTGTCTCTCCTGTACTTATCTCGCTGTCTTCACTAAATAAATAATTCTCTTAAATTATTTGTGGCAGCAATCTCAGAAATGACAGATCACAAACAGAAAAGAAAGAACACAAAAGGACCAAGGGGAAGAAATAGACTAGTTGGAAACTATTTACAGTGAACTCCAGTCACTATTTTTTTTTGTGCTTACCCTTTCATTTTACTTCAATATGATAAAAAAAAGGGGGAAAAAAGACTTAGTTGTTCCCTAAGTAAGATTAGTGACATCAGCTGAAAATAGCAAGCTTTAAGCATGACTTAAAGAATATCACTTTCAGATAGCTTTCTTCTCTCCTACTTGGACTATCCTTTTAACAGGGTAGCAACATCACCGCCACCACAGAGAAAGCCACAGCCAGGGTTTTACAGAAATCTCAGCAAGCCCATTAACTGCTCTCATTTATTGCCTCTGACACTTCAGAGGTAGGGTCTCTCTCCCCCCTCACCCCCACTTCCGTGCTGTGGGCTACTACAGAAAGACTCCTTGGGGACCCCATTTCCATTGAAACAGTAACTTCTTGAAAAGTTTCTCACTGGGGACCACTAGAAAAGATTTCACCATCATCTGATGATCCAAAAAACTACAATTCAGACACCTGAACTTTCCACTCTCATTCTGAGAAGTGTCCCTGATGGACACTTAGAGAGGCCTGCCTCTTCAGCACCACAAGCTCAGCGTAGTGGAAGTTACCCACCTTTCTTTGCACTTGCCTACCCCTTGTGTCCTTACCTTGTACGGCTGGAACTCGGGGGCCGTGCTGTTTAGGCAGGAGGGAGTCCACTGGCTGGAAATGCTGACTTTGACATTACTGAATGTCTTTCTGGAAGCATGGAGCAGGGAATAACTGCCAGAAAACATACAAACAGAGATGGGATAAATCTTCTCTGAAGGTCAAGTAGGAAAGGGTGGGACTCAAAATACAGATACATGCTGTCTAAGGAGGCAGCCCAGCAGAGGATTGGCAGCTTTGGAGATAGTAGTCAGCAGCAGGAACCCCTAAATTATGGGTAGACACACTGATTTTAGTGGGGAGTTGTGAAATAGGGTGTTGACTAGAAAGGACTTCCTCTTACTTTCAAAAGGGGAAGTGACTGCAACAACAATTAGGAAAAAAACAATAAAGAGTAAAGAGGATGCGCTCATCTGGCTAACCACCATTGCAAGTGCTTTTCCAGAGACAGATATGTATCAGTAGCAGGATCACTGTGAAGATTAAAGGATACCAGCACGGCAAAGTTTGTAAGGAGAGGCAGTAGGGTGTTCCAGCTGTTGTCAGGTGGTGTAACACACAAGCTTTCAACAGACAAATCTAGTAGACCTTCAGATCTGAAGCAGTGACCTCTCTGTTCTAGAGGCCTGTCCACCCCCTGCAAACAGTACTTTCAGGAGAGGACCCCAGATGCATTCCAGTTCTGACATCAGTCAGAACAGGCATTAAATGAGTTCTGAGCATCAGGGTTTTCTTCCTTCCTCCTTGCATTTAGTTCCTTCCCATACCCACCCACATTCACTCTTCTGCAACAGATCACTGCCAGCTTGGCAGAGTGCAAGCCCCGTCTGTGGCTGGATTCCCCAGGGGCACAGCACATTTAGGTCCGTCCACTACTGCATGACTCTTTGATACTGACAGCTTTTAAGTTTGTTTTCAAAGCTTGCAGCCAAAGGTTAAGACTATTTCCATACCTTCATTCTCCTCCTTTGGACATGCCCTCACCTCCCCCAATCCAGTGAGATGAACACTTCTCTGTGCAGAGATACACTCAACCTACCTGAAGAAGGTCAGCAGGAACACAACAATATGATGGTGGGTGCAACGGGACACAAGGCCTCTGTTTGCAGGCTGCCTCCATAAGCCTCCAGGCAAAGCCATCCTCCTGGCAGCCCTACCACTCCTCCTGCCTTGGCCACAAAGGCTGGACTGTGCTTAGGTCATTTTTCTTCTCACTTAAATAGAAAGTGGGAAGGGAGGAAAGAAGAAAACACATTTGAATAAAAACACAAATATAAAATGCAACTGTGTTCCCCAAAATAGCTGGAATTCATCAGGAACAACTTTATGCCATTCCTTCCCAATTTATTTCACATTCATTTCTACCCGTCTCATCACCCTTGACACCTTCCATGCCCAGAAATGTCTTTTTATTCCCATTCTCCCAGTACCCTCGTGGTTATCCTCCAACCCACTTTTTTGTTCCCCTCCTAGCAGATGCCTCCTCAGTGCCCATCACCTAAAGAGTTCCTCCAGGATCTACCAACTTCCAGTATTCCTGTGCTAAAGACCATTCTGCACCTTTTACATACACGGTGCACACTATACAGCAGTCATAAATTAACTCACTTTCCACTGCTACCTGGCTGGCTACAGACTGGTGATTAATTCAAGAGAGCAGCATCTGGCTACTGGTGGAGAACTGTTTCGGATCTAACTGCCTCCAAGTTGTTGTTGAAAGAATATACCCAAATGTTGTTGAAAGAATATACCCTAGAGTGGACATACAGAAAGTGACTGTGAGGACAGCGCTGAAATCCAACAGCTAGACTCCCTGCCTATTCATTCTCAAGCCCGACATTATAGCTTCACCTGTCACTAATTCATTAGTACAGCATGTGGCAAGTCACACTTTCCTGTCCCCACCTGTAGGGCATGGGTGACATCTGCCTAAACCTCTAGATGCCAGATATTATCAGTACTGAGGAAAGGCTACGATAGACACCCGGTTTCTTTGTGCTGGCTCATGCCACACTACTCCGCTCACTCAGCTGTGCCGCGGTGGCTGAGGGGCCATTTCCACAAACCGAGTCAGGGAAATGACCCTCCTGGTCAGTGAGGTGGTAAATCTCTCTCCACGCCTCCCTTTTGTTTTCTTGGCAGAGATCTTTTTCAGCCAGATTTCCCTGCCACAGCTCACAAAGCAGCTGTGTTACACAAACACTTGCATCCGTGCAACAGAGAGAGCAGTGCAGAGAAATGCCTGCTGTGTTCTGCTGAAGGCAGAACTTGATTCTGCTCACACTAGCTGGCTTAAGACACAGACAAATCAGCTGGTGGGAGCTGCGCCTTTAAGAAACATTCAAACACAGCACACATCCTGAATGCCGAGGAGAGGTAAGGTAAACCACCACCCTTCTTCCCCCAAAGAAAAAGAGCTGAAATGACAGAACATAATGCCTTTGTATTATTTTATATCCACAGGTGCTTTTTGTAATGGTTTGTAAATCTGACAGAAGACTTTTCAAATTCAGCTTTGTAACTTCACTTGGAAAAATTAGAAATCAGGGCCCAGAGTCCCTCTTATCCAATTTTCTGCTGCAGAAAACCCTGTATTTCACAGAGACTTTCTGCTCCTCCTTCTACTAACTTTCAAAGGTTTCAACACAACTTTCCCTGTAAGAAGCCTTCCTTTCCTGTTCTCTCAATGATGATGCACGCCTGACCAGCAAATAGATACCAGCTACTACTGGATACATTAAACATCACAGAAACCAAGGCTACATCTGACCTCCAAAACAGAGCACGGCCTGGAGATCCTCTGAGTAATAGGGACCCAGCTATTACACCTTTGAGACACTGGAGTCACATTTATCCTACACCACGCTTGAATGCCTCCATTCTCATCCAGGACAAATGCAGCAAGTCTATGCAAGATCTGAGACCGCCTGCACCTATCTACACAGCCCCGGTGCAGCTGAACCACACTCCCAGTTAGCGCAGACCACCTAAATGATCCAGCACCTTCTTCTAGGGACATGCTTCTAGACTGCTTGGGTTCACACAGAGGAAAAAAAAAGCTGCAGGAAGGAAAGGCTAGCCCTCTAAGAGGCAACTTCGCAAGCAGCCTTGATACTACCACCACCTAAGGTTCCAGACCATTTCTCAGCATCAGTGAATGAAAACACAGCATCCACACAAGTATCACACGGTGCCACTCCCTTTCAGGCATCAGTAAAACTGCTCAGCGCTGTCTCCCACCCAAGCTGCAAGGAGAAAGGAAACTAAGGTACTCTAACTTCCCAGCACCATGGTCCTTACTGGCCTGTAAACCACACGGTCTGTTGGTCAAACAAAAAGAGCTTGTTCTCCTCCCTGCCTCCTCCTCCCCTCCCACCAGGCAACAATAGATAACAGAGTTCTCCAGAGGAAAGCAAAACACCCGCCAGTTGTGCAATGCTGCGGGAAAAGTTCCTTGGGTAATCAGTTCGCAGCCTGAAGCATGAGATTTACTGCTTGCTTCATGTCAACATATGCAAATATAGATCTTATTTGTCCAAGGTACCGAGTCTTTTTAAAGTTAAGACCCGGTTTTGACCTTAAAGTCACCTAGGTTTTTAGAGCATTTACTATTAAAATTATCCATTCCTCAGAGCTTTTCAATCTCAGCTAGCTCTCTAGACCTTCTGTCACAGGATGACACTTTTCACTTATTTACAGTGTAGACGTGACCATTAAAGATTTTTTTCCCTTTTTTTCTTTCTTCATCCTGTCCTTTTTATATTCAAAACTGGCATTCTCTCCAAGCTAGAACAGTATGCAAACAGGAGTTTATCCTTACAAATTGGTCTTCTAATTATTCTGACAATATCACGTTAAAGTTGTAGCGGAGGCGGAACAAAAAGTAGGAGGCAGGATAAACCACAGAACTCAAGGTAGTGAAGCACGAGCCTTTAAGAAAGGAAAAGGACTGCTTTTATGGTGTTAGACTGCCTTGTCTGCTTGTTTAGCACTATTTACCTTCAGCTAACTGATATTTTGAAGAAGCTTTTGTTAAGCTTTCCACAGTCTCCCTTATCCCTCCGCTTAAGACCAAAATAAGATACCCTAAGTTCAAAATAAACTTCCTTAATACCACCCTGTTGTCCTCCAAAGCCGGCAGTAAAGACCAGAGTTAACATTCCTGGGACTTCCAAAGTACAAAACAAACAGACAATTAAAAAAAATATATAAAAAACCCAACACACTCTTTTATGCCATCTTCCCCACCAGACAGAAGAGGCACAAACCCAAATCCACACGGGGCCCTTCGCTGCCACCACAACCCTGCCACCCCAGAGCCCCGCGGGATGCCGTTTGGGAGGAAAAGTGGCTCCTCCAAACACCGAGCCGCTCCGAGCCCAGTCACGCCGGGCTGACAGGCCGCCCCCACGCCGGTAACCCCCCTCCAAGGAAGAGACCTGGGCCGAGGGGCCCGGCCGGCGCCCAGGCCGCGCCCTCCCCGCTGGGCCCGGCTCACCTGAGGCGGCTGCGGCGCCGGCTCCGCACGCAGCCCTGCCCCGCCCCATGGCTCGCCTATGCCGGTCGGGCCGGCTCTCGGGCTGAAGCAGCCAGACGATGAGGCCGCAGCTCTCTCCCCTCAGCGAGCCCCCGCCCGGCTCCCGGCGCTGGTGGCCGAGCGGCCACGTCCCCAGCGGGGCAGGGTGGGGCGGGCAGCCGAGCCCAGCCCAGCCAGCAGCAGCAGGGCACGCACCACCCCCGCCGCAATCCTTAGGGCACCTCGGCCATTAACCCGCCGCCCACCCCTAGAGAAACCACCCACCCCCTCGTACCGGGCCCGGCGGCCAGCGCGACCCTCAGGAAGTGAGCGGGAGGAGGCGGCGGCTCTTCCGGCGCGACGGGCCCGCGGCACGGCGGGAGTTGTAGGCCGGCCGGTCGCCGCCGCCAGGGAGGGCCCTCCGGCTCTGCCCCAGCCGGCCGGGCTCCCTGCCACCTGCCCGCCGTCCCCCTCGTAGGGTGCAGGGAGCGAGCAGCGCCGGCATCGCTCCCCCGGCTGGGCCCGCGGGCAGGGCAGGCGGAGGAGGAAGAGGAGGAGGAAGAGAACTACATTTCCCGCCGGCCCCAGAGGGCCGGGGCGGGTACAAAGCGGGTGCTACCTGGCCTGGTAGATGAGCGCCAGCAGGTGAGTGAGCAGCCGGTCGGGACAGGGGCTCCTTCCCCGGGCCCTCGCTGCCGGGAGCTGGGCCGTGGCTGGCCGTCACTGCCGCGCTTCCCTCTCTCCAGGCCCGCCCGGGAGCCGCGATGCCTTTCTCCAGCTCCGGCGCGGACGATGCCTTTGACTACCTGTTCAAGATCATCCTGATCGGGGACTCCAACGTGGGGAAGACCTGCGTGGTGCACCGCTTCAAGACTGGGCAGTACAACGAGAAGCAGCAGAACACCATCGGTGTTGACTTCACTGTGCGCTCCATGGACATCGACGGCAAGAAAGTGAAGGTCGGTGGTCGGAGAGAGCCCAGGCTGCTCCGTGGGCGGCACCTGCTTTTCCCCGTTGCCGTGTCGCCGCTCCCGCGTGGGTGCGGGGAGAGAAGCAGGATGCACGGCGTCTCCTGCTCAGCCCTGCTGAAGCTTCAAGCTGGCTTTTACCTGCTGGCCTTTCTGAGTGGGGTGTTGCCGAGGGGAGGGTTCCCTCAGGAGGATGCCCTGGGGGATGCAATCACTGGATCTACCTGTGGAGAGGACTCACACTTTGCCTGCAGGGAGTTTTTTCAAAACCCTGGCTTGGAGGAGGGTTCTCTTCCCTTCTTCAGAGATGGAGAGGTTGGGGGGGGTCGAGCTGGGACGCCGAGGGGGAAAACCCTGTGTCTTGCAAAGGTTTTGATGCATTATGGTCTGAGGGAAGATGAGCTAGAATTTCCCTCCATGCACAGATGAAAGTTCAAGATGCCTGCCCTTTATATAGCTTTGCTTTTGCTCAGACCTGCATTAGGGCTTTTTGCCTCTTCTTCCTGTCCTATTAAAAGGCTGTCACGCTCTGTATCTTTTAGTACAGTTGTTGAAACTGGGTTTCTTGGCCTCTTTGCAAAGTTGGGTTTACCTTTGCTTGCAGCTTTCTCTTTGGTCTGTGTAGATTGTCTTTTCAGATCTAGAGAGCGCAAAGCCACACTGTGGGTGTAGTGGAGTGAGCTGGGACAGGTCTAGCTGCCTTCTAGACAAGGGGTTTCAAAAGCATAGATGCTGATGACAAAAACCTAGGAAGTGGCCTTTGCTGGTCTTTACAACTTCTGTCCTTTCTCTTACAGATCCAAGTGTGGGACACAGCTGGTCAAGAACGCTTCCGGACAATAACCCAGTCTTATTACAGGAGTGCCCATGGGGCCATCCTTGCGTATGACCTTACTAGGAGGTCCACATTTGAATCCATTCCTCACTGGATACATGAAATTGAAAAGTATGGTGCTGCAAACTTGGTCATGATGTTAATTGGTAGGAATCTAATTTAAAATATTATGTTGTATAGCTTTTTTAAATACACATATAAAACTCCCTCTCACTTCCCCCCGTTACTTAAAGCATCTATAAACTATGCACTAAAGAAGAAGGCAGTTGTAATTAAAGTAGATCAGAAATTGTATTGATTTGACCTAAGCTTAAAAAATTAGGAAAATCACAGCCTGGTCCTGACAGGACCAAGCCCATTGCAGACAGTGAAACCTTTCTACTTGTTCCCCTCCTGCTGGAATAATGCAACAAGCTTGTCTAGCAAGCAGTGACAACCTTGTTGAGGTTAGAATTGCAGTAAGTTTGACCCTATACTCCTGATGCACAGGAATGTAGCAGCTCAGTAATTCAAGATGAAGGGGAATGCAGAGCAACACAGCTCCTGTTTCTCATCTTTCCTCTCTGTTCTTTTGATATGCATGTGCATGAGTTGCTCTGTAATAGGACTCTGATCAGGTAAGACAATAGATGGGGAAGTGGCTTTTGCAGAGCATGAAGTAGTCTGCTTACATTCTTCCTCCTCTTTATTCCACTAGCATTCAAGAAACTTTATTTCGTGAGGAAAGGAATAGGTAGAAGTTTTGGAGAATAGAGCTGGTAGGAAGCAGTGTGTTTCTTTACCTTTCTGTTTTCAGGTTATTATTGCTCTTCCCTCCCCAAATGAGAGAACTGATGTAGTAAAATGACAGAGCCTTTATTTACATTCCACTGCTTCTGCCTGTTCCCCTGTGGCACTGTGCTGAGAGAGCAATGCGTGCAGCTACAGCAGCCCAAAGTGGCTCTTGAGGATAGGCAGCGTTGAGTGCAGCAGGCATGGGACCTAAGCTTCTGCTTGGGCTCCTAGCAAATCCCTTCTGCTGTGGTGGTTCTTCCTCTGAAAAAATAAACAATAAATTCTGACCTGCATGTAACTGCAGTGCTTGGAAACTTTGGTAGGATTTTTCTAACTTCTCCCATGAATCCAAAGAACAAGACCTTTTGTGTGTCTGGTACAGGTGCTTTCAATTTTTTTTAAGAGAAGTCCTGAAATTGGTAAAATTAAAGCTTTTGTCAGGGATCCGGGTTGGTGCTTTCTTCCAAAGCTGGGCCTGTTTGCTTTACTTACTTTTGCAGGAAGTCTTTGTACATTTAATTACATGTAGTTGTGCTATACCTCTTTCCAGTATGAGGTTAAGGTTAAGAAGGCTAACTTACCCACCTGGAACTGAAGGAGGAAAGAGAAGGGGCTCTTTTCAAGAAGGCAAATAACCCTCAAGCAAGCTGTTTTTTGAGGAGTTGTGGTTTTCTTGTGTGTGTTTTGTGTTTTTTTTCCTTTTAGAAAAGCTGGGAGGAGAGTTAGCTTATATATGTTCAAATTCAAGATCTGAATTTGATGAAAGGTTATCTTGAAACTACAAATGTAGATTTTAGCCAGGTACTGCACGTACCAGAACCGATGATAATTCCACACATGTTGCAACTACTTAAAATACCTTTGTATATTTATCCGATGTGTTTCATGACTTCTGACAGATTTTCACTAAGCTGCTTTGAGTAAAAGCTTCATCTGTATGTGCAGAAACTTCTTACGTATACATTTTAAGCATTAAGGTAGCTGGTGTGAATTCCTGTCTTTTTTGTCACGATCTTATTTCCTTGTATAAATAGGTCATGTTAAAATCTGATTAACAGTTGAGCAGGTTCTTCCCGGGGTTTGGTGGGGTTTTACTGGAGGAATTTGCTTTAAATGAACAAATTCCAGATATTCAGAGCTGATCATCCACTCTGAGATGTGTCAAAGTAGCTTGACAAGAGCATAACACACGTGGCTTCCACTGACAGTTGAGTGAGGAATAAACTTTTATGCACCATGGGTTTGGTTTACTGTGTGCAGCCACTATATCTCCAAGATTTCTAACACTTTTAAAAATATTTAACTTACATGCTATTTAATGTTTAAAAATACTCCAGAACAGGGACAAACAGTTGCTTCCAAATAATTCTCTAGCACCACCACCTACAGCAAGGAACTGGATGAACACAAGGTTTTGGTTGGTGTGTTGTTCATTTTAACTCATTTGATATCATTTGATTAGCTGCAGTTTTGATCCACATTTTACATTCATCGCTCTGTTGTGCTCACATCTTGTTTTTCCAGTAACTCTTCTTCCTAACATAATTCTATTATTTAACAAAACTGAATTAATATATTGCATTTAAAGATTACTTTTTGAGAGACTAAATTACCAGATTATCTATTTGACTTCTTTTAAGGGAACAAAGCAGATTCCCTGGATAAGCGCCAAGTCCTGTTTGAAGATGCCTGCACACTAGCAGAGAAGCATGGGCTCTTAGCTGTACTGGAGACATCAGCAAAAGAAGCTCAAAACATAGAAGAGGTGTTCATGTTAATGGCTAAGGAGCTAATAGCCCGGAATACCTTACAGCTTCATGGAGAAAACCCTCCAAATAGCATCTATCTTGATTCCAGGCCAGTGATTGCCAGTCCAACTGTGGAGAAGACAGAGTGTCTCTGTTGAAGAGAGACTTCAGGAAGAACTTAGAAGTCATCATTCTTCTGAAGCCGTTTGATTTCATTTTATTCCACTGATGAAAGTGTGGTATGTGGCCTCAAGCCATCTCTCTGATCTCTCTGCCTTGCAGTTTGGCTTGTAAGTATCTTCAGAGACTGTTGTTGCTGTTGGTAGCCCAAGTTGCTTTGAACATGGCAGCTGATGCTTTAACATGAACTTCTGAGCTGAGAAGACTCGGGAAGTTCCCAGCCCTTGCCTTAACCAAAGAGAACTTTAAAAATTATTGCCTTTAATTATGTCCTTAAATTATTTTCTGGCTGTGTCAGAAGATAAATTTGCATCAGAGCTCTGTATTGATTTGACCCTTCTAAGCAATGTTGTTTGTTCTAGTGCAAGCACTTTACTCTTTGCCAGTAGCTTTAAAAACTGTGACACAGGCTTGGACAGCACTAACCCATTGCTGCTTAAACTTTCCTTCAGGGGAGCTCCTGATGTCAGGCATGTAGCCACCCATCCCAAGGAACTTAGTAACACTTGTGAAAGAGTATGTGACTTCACACTGCACTCACTTCTTCACCAGACAAACCTGGAGATATCCCTGGTGTTTCATTCCTAGGGCCCTAGTGTATCATATTGTGTTCTTCTTGGGGTGAGAAAAGTTGTCTTTCATTTTGCTCTTTAAGAATTGTTTCCAGTAATGATCACTGTCTTGCTGTATAGATAGACTTCCTAGAGTAATGAAGCTTGCAAGATACCAGTAAATCAATGCTAGAGTGAAAGGACTTTCCCTCTCCCCCTTGTCTTGCTTTTGATGTGCTGATTTTAATCAAAAGCATTCTGTAGTTTGTATGATGGGCCAGTAGCAGCTTGAGTAGATTTTTCAAGGGAGTGTGAAGAAGAGATTCAAGCTCCTGCACAACTCAGCAAGGGGTAAGATGGTTTAATTATGTAACCTTGCCTTAGAGCAGCAAGGGAATGGTATGGGGTGTACTAAAAAGCTGCACCTGGGCAAGTATGTATGCTAATGTTCTGGAGATTTAACATCTTCATAGCATCAAAAGATTTTGTATTGCTCCTCCCAAGTTCAAGCTCTGCTACTGGGGGCTCACTTCTTCTGTGTCTGAGAACTGAATCAAGGGTTTGTTGTGTTGGGTTATTTTTTCTCCTCAGTAGATGGCAACAGGGAAGGAGAGGGAGGAAAGAAATATTATACAGAGGGAGTTTTTTGAATGTATTCCACATGTACCCAAGTGCCTCATTTAGGTAGTTACTGTTAAGCTATCAACTGGAAATCAAACTCTGTACTGATACAATACAGTCTGGGTTACATGCAAATATGTCCTGGGAAGGCTAGTAAGCTCCTAGGTTACCAGATGCCTACCCATGTTTCAAAAGTTCTTGAAAAATAGGGAAAAATGTGTAGCAAGTATTTCTGTAAAATCTTGTCTGAGAAGCACAAAAAATAAAGTAGAACAAATAACTAATGTATAGTCTTGCAAATATTTCTAACATTATTAATGCTTGCTCGGGCCAGGTTCTTTGCTACTACATGCAAAGAGCAGGGGTTAATTCAGCTATGTGTAAGCTGAGGGAGAAATCTTTGGTGTCAGCCCTTAAGCCTTTTGCTATAGCCTGCTGTGAAGAAAGCTTCATCATCTTCACACATCTTCTTTCTGATCTGTTTACTACTTAAATCTTCATTTCGTTGTGATTTGGTACTACCCTTGTAGTAGTATTTAAGCTTGCATACTTAAGGAACAGCAAACACCATGACCTTTCAAAGTAGCTGAACAAGTGTCAATCCAGCTTCCAACCAGTTTCTACACCTCTTCGTACTAGGAAAACAGTAAAGTATAATATTCTTGTGTGTTTAAAATCCAAACTATTCCTGGTAGTAGCTTGGACTGTAGCAGTTACTTTTTTTTTTTACTTAAAAAGTAGCCACACTTAAACTGCTAGCAAACTTTGTTCTATTTCAGATATACCAGTGATAGTATTTGCAGCAAATACTATTCTTCCAAGAGACCTTAACAGAAAAGTATTGTGTTCATCTCCAGGAACAGGCTTTCATTAGCCAAAAATTAGAGGAAGGATCTACCAGAAGAGTATTAACATCTATACGGTTCACTGGGTTTACTGCCTTTATCAGAGATTACTGTATAAAGTTATTTAGCTTGCCCTCAGCATGGAGACTTCTGGAGGCTGATGCTCCCAGCACTGTCAGGTTACAGGGCTCTTGGCATTCTCTTCCTGCACACATGGAACTACTTAGAGAGGAAGTCCTTCCCTGGCAGAAAGTTGTGAAACATGTGATCAGGGAGAACAGGCTTGTGACTATGTTTGGGCTGCACTGTTCCCTTTCCTTTAACAGGTGCAACAGGCTTACTGCTCTTGCAAGAAACTTGTCTTAAATACTTACCCATTGTGCAACTAGAACAGGAGTGTGATCTCTTTTGGTTGGTTCTGTTTGGCATCTTCCATGAGCCATTTCGACAGTTATACTGAATGGGTTCCACAGGGTCATTTTCTTTAAGTTGTCCTCATGTGAATGAAGAGTGAGCTGCAGCAGTTGCTAACAATGTTAATCAGTGATTATTCATGAGGTAATACATGAAGACAGTTATAAATTTAAAAATGATCCCTTTGCTATAACATGTTATTCTAGACTGTGAGATGGCAACCACTAGATTAAAAAACAGGCACAGTGTAGCTTCTGGAATCATGCCTTTCCCCATCATAGAACAGATGGAAGCAAATGCAGCTCTGACAATGCAAGCTGACCAAAAGACACTAACTGCTATGGAACCTTAGATTAATGTGTTTGTTCTCCCAGAATCATATACAAATCTAAAGTGCTTCTTGACATCATTAATGCACTCATATAAAGCATAGCTTATTGTAATGTTGTTTACAATGCTATCCTAAAAACTACTTAGAAGAAATATTTGAATGTGAGCTGTCTTCATTTGCTGTGGCACATTACTTGCACTGATATCACCAGCCATGCTAGATGAGACTGGAGAAGGACCTGCCCACAAGACAGGGTAACAAAAAACACTACAAGTATTTTACACTGGAATGAACTCTGACACCTCTCAGAAGGTGAGTGGCTTAAAAGCAAAACATAACTGCAACCTAGTGATGTGGAAGGGACACTGCACTGCCTAGGTAGTCAAGCTTTTCTTCATATGTGGGGACAGACTCCTAATAACAAAAGCTGTGGCTCTTATCTAATCATTCCAGTTAATGTTTAAGTATAGTTGGAATGGAGATGGAGAAAGCTATTTTCAGGCCCCGAACAGAGAGAGCTCCTTCCTGGAGCCTTCTTTCAGGAAGCAGATACATGCCTGTGCTGAATCTTCCCCCAGCCAGGAGAGTGCTCTAAGCACAGCACTGTTTAGAGGTGCTCCTTCCCAGCTGCAGGATGCCAACAGGCTTTTTATGTCTCAGTTCCCAGAACACCACGTTCAGCTCTAGGCAGGGGGGCTTTAATACTGATAGCTCAGTGTACCGACCCCTGAAGCCATTTTCAAGCACTTCTCTCAAGCATGTTAAGGACTGAACTACAACAGGCAGCGAAAGTCCTTCAAGAGTAGTTTTAGACAGGCCAAGAGCCTCTTTTACTTAAGAGTACTCCAACTTTTAATAGTAGCTTGCAGTTTGAGAGGGGTGGAACTTTCAGAAGTCTTTTAAAGCACATTTTCTAGTATTCCTGTTCTAAAATCAACCTTAACTCAGGTGCCTGCACAGGCTCTAAGCAATCACATCAAGCTGCTGCCAAGCAGCTGTTGGAACTCTGGCTTGACTGCATGTAACAAATAGCATGTCCCTGGATAACAGCAGCAAGTGGGGGCAGAAATTTAACATATTTGCAATGCCACACTGCCCTGCTGCAGCTGTGTCCATCAACATCACTGCTTATTACAGTTTTCCCTGCCACGTCTGCCTAGTTTTGTTTACTTTAATCAAGGCTCACCACAACAATAGTTTAATAATGCCTTTGTAATGCTAGCGTCAGAATAAATCCAGCTTTGTAGCAAGTTGTTCCCCACAGCCCATCCTGTATTGTATCTCAGTGTTAAGGGACTACATGGGGATTCCCTCATTTTAAGCTGCTGAAGCATTAATAATTCCATCTAGGAAGTTATGTTCCAAACATGAGACATCCAATACCTCACAGTATCCTCCAAACAGATACCTATTTTGTACCTGCTGCAGCAGGAAAGTGCTACTCTGTATTTTAATGAACCAGGCATTCCCTGAGCAAGATTACAATAGAGGCTGTAAAAAGTGCTCTTTGCTTGTATGAACATATTCAGACCAACTAGACTGGGCAGCAAACACTTACTTTGCACTTCCCACAAAATGCAAAATTTTATATGAAACCATCTGTACATGTTCTTGCATAGGGAGTAAAGTCAAGGCAGTTCAAGTGAAAGCATGCATCTTTTTCCAAAGGTTTTGGTTTTGAAATCAAGATTTTGCTGGTGGAAGTTTATGGAGTCTTTATACCTGTTTCATCTTGACATGATTCTCCTTGGCCTCTTCTGTTTCTGTACTTTAGGTATTTACTTAAAAGAAAACATAGCACAGCTTAAGTTTCCATCCTCCATATTTTTACATTAAAAGTTTTCCATAATTTTACTGAATTTATTCCTGTTCTTATAGAGGAAAGAACAGAGCAGCTTACTACCCCACTTTCCACAGTTCAAAGGCCCTAAAGGCCCTGCTCTTTTCAGTCATTTGATTTTGGGGTTGGGGGGGGGTGAAATAGGGCAACAGCAAGCTTAGAAACAGGCTCACCAGCAAGATTCAAACTGGAAGTGACACACAGTTGTTTGATGACAAACTATGTGCAGTTCTTTAACTCACAGAACAAGAACCACAGCACACTTCAAAGCAAGAGATCAGGGGAAACTACTTGTTGTGATGCACTTTACTACATCGGTCACCTTGCAGCTAGACAGAACACAGCCTCCATCAAAACAAATCACTTTTTTTGCATATTCTCAGTTTCCCCTGTAACACATACAGATGCAAGGTTTAGAAGCAACAGCATCCACCATTAAGCCACATACATACCCACACGAAAAGCACGCCATTTCTGACATGAAGGAAAGCTAATGCATATGCTCTGGCTGGTAAATTCATCACTTTTTTCCATCTTACCAAAACCTGTATTTGGTAAACTTAGGTTTGAACACAGCATTCTGAGATGTTGACAACTTATGTTCGCTACATAAGGGAAGAAAGGGAAAAACAGGAGAAAAATTTAAGGTTTGGAAGCAGAACTACCCTATCTCAGTTTTAAATGTAGTTAGCAGAAATTAAATTTAAATCATGTTCTCCCTCCCCTACTTGCCTCTGGAAAAAAACCCAAACAAACCAAAGATGGTTTTAGACTGTTCAGTTAAACTTTTCTTAGTCATATCCCTCAGCATCTCAATGTGTTGCTAGTAGTTTACTTCCAACTTTACCTATTTCGCAAAAGAACGCTTTTTTTTTTTTTAAACACACATAGGCTTAAAGCAGCACCTGGATTCTCAAGAAGTGGCCTGTAGGAATGCATGGATTTGCTTGTCCAAACAGCATCACAACAGGCAACCATCCATCGAACACGTTCTGCAATTGACTTTGTTCGGGGAAAAAATTAATACCGTATCGCAAAACTTATTTCTGAGAAAGCAAGCCCCATCTGTTCCCACTAATAGCCCCATATATTCCTTCAACACTTCAATTGTCTCAGCTGTCTGTTCAGAATGCATTCCTTACATTATAGGCTCCTTGTTGGAAAGGTGAAAATTAGTGTGACTTGATTCTGCAGAAGAATTAAGTGACATAAATACCTTTATATTTACGGAAACACAGACATAAAAGTAATCAATCAAGCTGAAACACAGAAGCTTCAAACTTAAAAGAACAGACAGACTTCTTGTTTCATTTTTTTTGGATTTTTTTTATTTGGGAAAAGTGCTTCTTACAAAAGGCAGCTGCAAAACAACACGTTATAGACCTCAGAACAATTTCTCATTCCATTTAAAAGTGAAAGGAGAGGCAGTCTAGGGGACAAGAGCAGCAGGAGAACAGATCACGGGGCATCCACAAGTCAATAAAAACCAGCAATAATGTAATGCGAGGTTAAAATTCCTGTGCTGGGGTTTTGGTGGCAAAATATTTCTCAATGCAAATTACAGCCTGATACTGCATAACTGCCTTTGTAAGCAGTAACTCACCCAAGCTGAGCAGTTTTGCCAGGCAACCTGCCAAATTCAGGTGCTGACAGGCACGCGTACCTTGAACTAGCCCAGAGGCACAGCGATTTCCTAGCAAAGCTCACAGCTTCAGTGGTTACACCAAGTTCTAAAATTTACAGAGCAAATAAAGCTAAAGGGGCCTCTCTGGTGTTCCTCTGACCCCACCTTGGCTAACCAGATTTCTGCTCCTGCACAACCCTAATCATACACATGAAAGCGAGCTGGTGTACTAGGAAGTGCTGTCTATTAAGTTAAGCAATAGTTAAGATCACTGCCACAGACTGGGCTGAGACCACTAAACCAGTTTCATGTCCAACTGGAGGCTAGACTTCATGCACCAAGAGGGGATGAAAGATGGTTTCATTGTTTTTAACTTACGCAGTCTCCCCATCCTTGAGGTCCAACTCTACATTTATCTGTATATACACATAGAGAGTTCTCCTTTCACAACAACATTTTCCTTTCATGCTAAACACAGTAAAAACCCAGAACATTCACACCTGGTTCTGGTTACACAGTAGTAATAGTAATGTGCAAGTAAACAAGAGACCAAAATCACAAATGAAGACGTGTACATGAGGGGGCTGGAACGGAGCTGATGCAAGAAAGAGAGTATTTGTATCCGGCCTGAAGTCAGAAATATTGGTACAAAGACAGAAAAAAGGCCATCAGCCAATTTACATCCCCACTGCACGGCCACTGCTCATTTTTCTATCTGGGCTCTTCAAAATGAGTGTGGAAGTCCTGTAAACACTTCAACCCTGGAAGTGGGTGAGCTCTGTTGGGTACACAGATGAAGCAACAAACCTAAGCTAACTGTTTGACAGTTAAATTCATTTTTACAAAAACTAATATTTTAAAGATTTATTTCTTGTTATTTGTTTAGACAGAGGAAAAACAACACTCCTAGGGTAGGAGGGGATGGGAAGAGACAGACCCTGGGTAAAAGTTATTACAACAGCACCTGGAATTGATCGGCCTGCCTAGGAGAAACACAGGCACTGCCACAACACCACAGGTAATAGCTACTGTCTGAAGCCAAGACAACAGTCCACACTCCAATGACAGGTGCTATAGATCCAAGTCATAATAATCTTCCAGCTCATCATGAAACAAGTCCCACTCATCCTCAGAATCTGTTAGCTCATCGTCACCTCCTGCTGCCAACAGCATAAGCAACATCTCACCAAGCTCAAAGGTCACCACCTCATCCTCGTCGGTCTCAAATGGATCACCATTCTCTCGCTCCTCGATGAACTCCCAGAAGCGATTCCTCCGCTGGGCCTGCAAGTGGAACACAAGTGTTTCCCCAGGTGACCAAGCAGTACAAGATAGGAATCTTCCCAGAAGCTGACAAGGTTCAGCCCCCAGCATACCTTCTGACATGCAAGAAGGTATGTTTCTTTCAGGGAGATGCTGACCTCCAGTAGAATTTACCCTTACACATCCCCATTAATGCCACCCAACTTTTCTACTTCAGCATGTTGGTATACTAGGAAAGTTCTTAAAATTCACTCTTGCCATCTTGGCCTCCAGCAGTCACAAACTTAGACCACTGCCTCTTCCTTATTCACCATTACAGATGTCTACCAGAAGTAAAGAGTCAATATTTCCCTGTCCTTTTCTCAAGGCAAATGGTTTAACGCACACCCCTCTTGCATTCTCTCTGTACAGAAAGGACAAGAAACAGCAGCACTGACCCGGTATCTACTTGATGTTCCCACTTTGGGTCTCTGTGGCTCCTCTCGGCGGCCATCAGGATACGCATGTTTGTAAAAACAGTTCCCTCCAAACGGACAGCTCCCACGGCCTTCGTCAAAATACCTGCATGGCTTGTTGCTGGAAAGGAAAATATCGCAACCCTTACTCACAGCAGACCCCAACCAGATTTCAGAATTGCATTTACCTGTAGTCCGAAAGATCTCAGGTACCATTTGAAGCTGAAGGTATTTTGTCAGCATAACACCTACACGCAGAAATAATGTATTACACAATGTGTGTGGGTTCATGCATGCACAGGGACACTTGATCCTGTGAGCATAAAAGCTCACACTACCTTATGGCTACACCACCAGTGTTTTGTGTATAGAAGGGAAAGACCGAGGTCAAAGAACACAGGATAGCTTTGTGACCGTGTGGTTGCATGCACGTGTGGGGAGAAAGGTAAGGATGCACTTCACAGTGGTGGAAACAAGGTACAAGAGGGCTTTATATCAACACCCTTCTTCTCCAGGTGTGCTTTTATCTCTGATGTCTCAACTTGACAAAAGGCTGTAGTGCTCATACCTCATTGCCTCCTTGTATTTCTGAATGAGTTTCTGCTTCTCTTCCTTCTCCTCCACCCAGTACTCACTTGGAATGACAAAGTTAGATGTGATCCGACATTCTGGGCAGGACCTGGGGAATGAACAGACTGTGCTGCAAAATTCCACATTACAGGGCGCTCTCTCTCCTACAGAACAAGTTATAATGGTATATATCCATCTTTAAATATGTATTGTACCCACACACTTGCTGTATGGGCTTTTCAATCTCGATTCTCTCTTACACATGAAGATAACCTAAACTCTCTTCAAGAACTCAATGGCAATGGCAGCTGCTCAGCTTGTCTCAGAAAAGCTTGAAAAAACACTTCACACAGACTCCTTTTTCTTTAGAATTAAATAAATTTATTTTTGTTTTATTTCTGTATTTATTTGATTGGAACTTTGTTTTTTTAGAACAGCCTTTAAAGGGAGAAATGTTTTGTCAACTGACTAATGAACTAGGGCAATAATGAATTAAGAAGCATACATTCTAAACTGGTTAATGTGTTTTCAGATTCCTGGCTGGATGTCCAAGATGTAAACAGTAACCACTGGACAACATGCTACTAAATAAATGAGTTCTTTTCTACCATTAAGTGAGTTTTGCAAACTTGATCCATATGAGCCAAATCAGAGCATAAACATTATCCCTAACACTTATTTCACTCCCAAAGTAACTAAAGTTAGTATGCATTAAATGTAGTCTCTGTGCAGTCTGCATCTGGAAGTCTGTTGCAAGTTGTCATAAGTTACTAAGTTCTTCCATAGGAACAAAGCACAATCGAAACGGGAAAGTGCCTCACTTTATAATCTTGCTCTCAAATTGTTTAGCACTCCTCCACTTGCGGATGCACTTGAGACAATAAGTGTGGCTGCAGTTGGAGAGGATCCCAAAGCGGCGCTCACTAGGATTAGCTTTCTCATACACCACCTCCATGCATATCCCGCACACCATGTCTTTACTACGCTGGACGGCAAATGAAAGCTCCATGTCCTTCTCATGAGCTTCAATGCAAGACTGAAAAGAAGAGACAAAGAAAACGACTCCAGAGACAACTGGTCACCTGGTAAACTCTAAGCAGGTTTTTAAGCTCAGTTTTACTCTGCTGTTTTGCATAATGAATGGAATATGATTAAGCTGAAAAATCTTTATCTTCCAAAAAAAAAAAAAATCTGCTCCGAGTTGATTGTTCCCCACTATCTGAGTTCAAATTCCTTGCTTCAGACATTGCTTTTAAACACAAAAAAGGCAATCTAAAAGACCATCTAATTTTACTAGGTAAAGAACAAAGCTTTAGTATCTTTAGGCAGACTGCTCTCCCAGCACAGATAAGGAAACCCAGCTGCTTTTGAATATGGCCCTGACAGGAAACAGTCCAGTTTACAACAGGAATTTCATTCACTGTCTGAGCTGCATGCACCTTCAAATGAAAGGGAATTAGTGACAAGTGACTGCAGGGAGCTAGGAAGCAATAACTTAAAGCTGTTTAACACCAGACAGTTGTTTGCTTACCTTGATGTGCTGGGATCTCTGTGCAGCATCAATCGGATGCAAGACCTGCAGTCCACACATATCACACACATCCCCATGGATATACACGCAGTTTTCTCCATAACGACATTCTCCTACTGCAGCATAGGGACACAGCTCCTTTTTCATCTCCACGTCTGCTTGCTGTTTTTCATATTCTTCCTCAATCAGCATCTCCTGCAAGGGTGCTTCAACACAGGAAGGAGCAGCTGGGAATAAAATTAAGGACAGTAAGCAATACATTCTGATTTAGAGCACTGGGAATGAGGATACATTATTCTAACGCAAAGTCATCTTCGGGTAACCCTGCTCAAACTATCCAAAGAGAATAATAAAAACAACCAAGGTTCATTTCAGTCCAAGTTATACACACCCTCAACCTGAACAGTTATTTTCCCACTCCAGAAAGCATAACTACTTTCTTCATCTTTCAAGCCAGACAAGACTTAAGCAATCAAGGTTTCAGTGGTCGAATTCAGATCCATTTACAGGCTAAGTCTGCACCAGAAAAATTTCATAAGTCCTCAGCAGCTTTAAGTACATTTTTATACAAACTCTTGTTCAGCAACAATTAAATAAGGTTACAAATCTCTCACTGCTTTGAGAGTCAGTTTCACATCATCTGAAGTTAATGGGCTTTTTCCCAGAAATTACACAGCTGAAGCAAAAGGGGTGTATCCAGTGGAAGAAAATGCCAGTATGGAAACACCACACCAGCAGCTCCTTATGTGCAGGTTAATTAGCATGATGTTTTTCAGCCTAAACAACAGGCTTTAAATTCTAGACTCCCATGCATCTGTATGAATGATACAAAAACCAAGTCCACACCTCTCACCACCTAACTCTATTCTACAGTTGCCAAAAACCCTGTAATAAACAGATATCTGGCCTATCAGTCAGACATGTAAATGTAACTTGAAGAAACTGGAATTCAGTGTATTTTCATTGCATTCTAATTTAGCCATCAGTTTTGCAAAATCCTAGGTAAATTCCCTTACCTAATTCTACACTGAACCAAAATCTGTATCATTTCCCTGTTTAGACAGCTTCTGCTGAACAACTGTACTTCTTGCACATATGCTTGCCTGTGTCACCACAAGCCAAGCAGTCTTTTGAGATCCTAAATAGGATGACAAAACTAAGTTACAAGAGAAAAGCAGTCACTTTGAAACTGAAGATATAATAAATGCAGGAGAACAACAAAGAATCACTATATTCAGAACAAACAGCAGGAAGAACAGCAACTGGACTTCATTTACATAACCAGTAGCTGTTACAAGAGTAAAGTCATCTATGCTATAAGAAAGTGTAACTTTTATAAGCCGTTCAAGCAATAGATTTGGAAAAGTAAGCAAAAACTATCAAAGGTTTAGTTGAATCAAGAATCAGAGGCTGCACACTCGCAGTTTTCATCTCCATGGAGATGAAAAAAAAGAAAAAGCAGGTCTCCAAGAGCTCACAGTTTTGGGAGATAAGCAAATATTGAAGATCAGTGTAGGAAAATATTAGCACTCAAAATAAGTTCAAGTCTGCTTCTTGAACTAGCTCTGACTTCAGAGCTCACTGGCACTGATCTCGGAGCAGTCTGTTTGCTAGAAACATACTTTTCAAAAGCAAGTGAGTGACAGAATTAACAAGTCAGTCAACCTGCTAATTTTTCCCCATAAGAGATTCCCAACTAAAAAAAAAATAAATATTGATTAGCTCTTCTTCTCCACAAGTTCTAGTAAACTGGCAACAAAAAAAGTAACACATAACCATATACTAGGTTACAGTATGCTCTGCCTACTCTGAGTATCTGAACATAATATGAAAATTTTTACTTATTAATTGAAATTCTGCCCCCTGCCCCAATTGGAAATCCATGGTCTCCACTTCCAAAAGTAGTAACAAAAGCCACAACTTCAGTTTCTATTCCCTCGACTGTCACTTTTGGCAGTGATTTTCCTAGTTACTGTGGTGACGGATTTTTTATCTAGTTGATGCACATGACTTCTGACATCTCGTTTGACCTTTACTGAGGAAGGAGAGTTTAGTAGCTTGTACTATGGATGGGTAAAGCCCACTAGAGAGACAAATGCAGCTGAGTTCCAAAGGAACGCAGTGATACAGTACTTCTTTTAATGGGGCTGGGAAGATATCTTTACTTAAGACAATCCTATATCCCTGGAAAATGCATACTTTGAAAGAAGAGGCGCATTTGAAGCTTCTCTTAACATAAAAAAATTCCAGAGTCACTTGCACTCCTCTCAAGGATATCTTTTGTCAAAAGTTTATTCAGTAAGGGTTTTATTGATTTTAAAAAAATTCCTACAAACAATTATTACTTGAGGTTCTTTGAAACCTTTATTTACTATGCCAGCAAAAAAAAAAGTCTAGAGTTGTTACTTCAAACAAACCACAAGCACCTTCATAAGTCAACAAGTACAGTTACACAGTTACTAAATTCCAGCCCAGTCTACAATACCATCCTTGCACAAAAAAAGTACAACCAGTCCTTAGTGACTAGACCTTTGGACAACAAGGTGCAGATCTGTGAAAGTCAGCCTCACCTCCATCCCGGGAAAGGTGATGGAACAACTTATTCTTGATGCTGTCTCTAGGCATATCAGGGATAAGAAGGTCATTAGAGGCAATCAACATGGCTTCACCAAGGGGAAGTCATGCTTGACCAACCTGATAGCCTTTTATGAGGACATTACCAGGGGATAGATGATGGTAAAGCAGTAGATGTGGTCTATCT
>VZTO01026235.1:157532-168986 GCA_013400615.1 Syrrhaptes paradoxus | reverse complement strand
CAAGCTGGAACATAGGAGGTTCCACTTGAATATGAGAAAAAACTTCTTTCCAGTGAGGGTGACAAAGCACTGGAACAGGCTGCCCAGAGAGGTTGTGGAGTCTCCTTCTCTGGAGACATTCAAAGCCCCCCTGGATGCATTCCTGTGTGATCTGATCTAGGTGTTCCTGCTCCGACAGGGGGATTGCACTAGATGATCTTTTGAGGTCCCTTCCAATCCCTAACATTCTGTGAGAGGATGTGAAAGAGAAAAACACGCTACAAGTCACATCAGTTTTCCAATCCCAGTCTTCTGTGCTGTCCCAGCACTTCCCCTCAGTGAGAGCTATATTTTCAGGAAATAAAAATTAAATTAGTATTTCCATTTCTGAATATCTCAGCTTCCATAACCGAAAACCCTGTATGCATATTCTCCTGTATCTGCTGCACTGTATCTGCTATAGTTTTGCCTCCTCTTTGAAAGCAAAACTAGAGAATCACAGAACTCACAAGACTCCATCGCCTCAGTAGTTCTGAATCTGACATTCCTCAGAGTAACGTTTACTCTCTAGGACTCTCTCTGCCGTTTTCAAGACCACTGCTGTCCAGTAGGTGGACCCAGTCCCTCTCTTCTCACTGCCTGTTTCACAGTCAACACAGTTAAATTCATACTAGTGAAAAAAACACTAGTTCATTACCTTAAATCCACAAACCACCTCCTATCACTCTAGGACACACTTCATGGCATCAAATATGTTCACCTTGTAGCAGCAGGCAACATATACCCAGCTCAGAGTGTTTCTCCTATTTCTGCCTTTCTAGTCTTTCTCAGTTATTCCCAAACATCAGCAGCAGTGGCAGCAGAACAAATACAGAAGTGTGGTGCATCTGTACATCTAACAGGTCATCTTAAAGATATCATGTTCAGCCCCAAATCAGAATCATCTGCATTAGCAGAATGTCTTGTATCATAGTAAAAGATAAGCATTATAGCCCAAGCGACATATGGTTAAACTGACAACCCTGAATCTTCAGCATTTGTAAGACAATTGAACAGAAGGCAAGTTGAAGCAGGGAAAAATCCAATTATATTCTAGGAGAGAGTTTTTCCTTGTGAAAGAAGAACACTGCAAAGGTTGCCCAGAAGTTATAGCATTTTGAACATCTCCGAGAATATTAATCTAAACAAAGCCTCTGGCAACTTGACAGAACTGACCCTGCCTTGCACAGGAAATTAACTAGATGAAATGTAGAGGTCACTTCCAATCTAAATGATTCTATTTTGATTAAAAGATATAAAAAGAGATCCTTTGTCTCAATTAACACAGAAGCCATATATATGGCAGTAAGGTGACATATTAATAGGTAGAAAACAAGCTTTCATTCCTTTGGATTACACCCAAGTCACAGATACACCAAAGAATTCCATAATCAAACTTCTCAACAATGCTAGCAAAATGTTAATGCGGCTCAACCATCCCTTTCCTCTTTACCCTTCCTCAAATCCAAAGCAAGCAGGCTCCAGCACCACCCTGTAACATTGAGAAGCTAATCCTCTTTTCAGATCTGAGAATCTGAGCAGTGCTGTGGAGACAAGTGTAATCTGAACACCAGATGACACAACTTTAAACTCTTCTGGACACAGGTGTCCATTTTGGATTCAAACAATTACTTGAGTACTCATGGCTATCAGTCTCAGAGAGACAGAAATTATGCTGAAGTTAACATGTTCAGCCTACTTTTCACATAAAATTTAAGTATTTGTTCTATCTTTCTAGAGGGAAAGCAGACTGTTTACGTATTCTACTTAAACAGTCTGGTCCTATATGATGAGCTGCTTCAATCTCATTCTCAACATGAGCTGTCACAGTACTAGAAAGTCAGGTCTCAGGAAGGTAACTAGAATAAATGATTTTCAGCCTCTGGTCTGAACTGCCATGGCATTCATGAAAGCAAGAATTAGCCTTCAACTCATTTTACAGGAATCTGTATGTCCACTGGAAAACCTTTAAGAAATTGCAAAAACACCCCTCAACAAACAAACAAAAAAACCCAAAGGGAGCAGATTATCTTTCCAGAGTAGTGATATTAACTGCATCACCACTATTTTCTTCTCCCATCACATATCCAAACTGAATTTCAAAGGAAATTCACCAAGTCACAGCAATAACAAGAGGAAGCCAGTTATGCAGACGCTGTCTTTAAGTATAACTGGTTTCAGAACATCAGGCCACAGCAGTAGTAACTGATGTGGAACAGTCCAACTATTCAGATCAGAAAATTCAAGCATAAGTTAAGGACAGATCACTTGAAATTATTAATAAATAAGAATAGCTGTACTCAACAAAACCAAAGGCATTAAAATAAATGCACTACACGCAAACAGTTGACCCATGACAGAAATTTACTGTTATCCCATGATCAGCTTACCACGTCCACAGTATGGCTGCCCAGGGACAAACTCTACAGCATTCACCCAATCTTCAGCACCTATTCCTGCAGCTGCCAGATCTATATTTTCATCTTCTATCTCAGCAATCATTTCTTCAACTGTTGCAGGGAGTAATGCGAAGTCTGAGGATACCGAGGGATAAATGTCTGCATCTGGATTCACATCAGTCATTTCTTCCTGTTTCAGTGGCTTGGTATGTTCATATCTAGAAAGTTAAAACACACCATGTCACCTCTCCACAAAAAAAACCCAACCCTTCACATAGCAGGCCAAAGGATTAGAAATAAACTGATTAGCATGTAAACACTCTATTCTGAAGAGGGACTTAGAAGCAGCTTGGAAGAGAAAGCCTGACGAACCTTTATAGAGAGATGACACTTGTGTCACCTATCAGCACTGCCTAAGGAAACAGAAGGTACTCTGATTTTGGAAGAAATGGAGCAGCATTATTTCATGAAGCTAACAATACACTTCTTCCTTTTGGATCCTATCTCTTTGTGAAAGATCTTTTTTCAGCTATGACAGCCATTAAAACTAAGTACTGAAATAAACTGAACTTAGAACGACACCTCCAAATCGCTATATTACAAGATATTAAACTAAGATTTTAAAAAAATAATGAAACTTACTCAAACAACATTACTGTCAGTTAAAAAAATATTACTACTAATAAGTCTTTTAGGGAAAGCAAAAATGGTTTTAGACTGTTAAAATATGTAAAATATTGTTTATTTCATCTTTATTTAATCCTTTTTAAAATTCTGATTTTTGTGTATGTTTGATACTGTACATAATATATTACTACAGTAGTAATTTATATAAAGCATAAATAAATATACATTGGGGGTGCTCAAAAATTTTTCACTGTTGGGGCGCCTGACCAAAAGTTTGGAAATCACTTATCTACATGCTCAAGAAAGCAACACTGTCAGACAGAAGGCTGCTACAGAGAGGCTTATTTTGTTATCTTTCTTATACCTATTAACCATATGTTAAACATGAAAGTAACACTAACCATGAACTACCATATGAAGTCATGATGCAAATGTTTAATTATGCATTAGAGCTGTAACAAGACAGAATGTTAAAAATCCTGATAGATTTTAATAAAGTAAACTTAAGATGATGCAAACATTCCTAAGCCTTTGTAAAGCTTTGCTACACTATGAAAGCATACATTTCCTTTCTTCACACTTTTTTTTCCTTTTTAATAATTTCAGAGATTTGGTTAACTCATACTATAAGACTATTTTGTACAGGCAACATTTTAGAACCTACATGACTACCCTCCAGTTACTGTCCCAAAATGGCAGTTCAAGTGTCAGAGTAGCTATTCCTAAAGAGATAAACACAATCAGACGAAAAAAATTTATACCTGTTCAGGCTTTTATGATCACTTATGAAATATAACTCAGTTCCATCAGTTTAGCTAGTTTGAATGCTATCTGAGATTTCAATTACTTCAGCTACTCATGTTATTAATAAACAAACAAACAAAAAAACACACCCTGCAACTAGTACTTTTATAAAAAAGTTCTCTTCTTGCCTTGCCTTTGCTTATTTATTTCCATAGCAAAGCAAACACTACAGAATTTAGCAAGGGAAGGCAGTTTGTGAAAAGAAGCTATTTTTATACATTTCTGAAGTTGCAAAGAAAGAGGAAAACACTAAGATTTATTTTCTTCCTATGAGTTATCTAATCATGGACTCAGAGTGAAATCACTCTTCTACAGGATAGTCAATGGCATTTCTTTACCTGCAACGATCTCCATAAGCACAGCATCCTCGCTGATAATACCTGCACACCATGGCAGACTGACCAGTGGAGAGGTCATGGGAGTAGCGACAGTTGTCTCCTTCCTTGCAAACTCCATGCATGAAGTATCTGTAAGAGAGAAGATTACCCTCAATTAAGGAGAAGCACTGAAGCTGCAAACAAAATATTTGGATAATGAGTTATTTTATAAATCGAGGTATGCTGAATTAAGAACTCCACCAACAACTCACATGACCACATCCCAATATAAACATACAAATAAGAATGTCCGAGACAAGATGAAGCCTTAGCTATTTCAAGGAACTGCACTGCACATTTAGAGATGTATGCTCAAAAAAGCCAGAAAAAAACCTGCAAAGCAAACCTTATCCTAGGCTATGACAGAGAGGAGAAAGTCTTGCACAAACCAGATGGAGACACATTCTTACTTTAACTCCTGTGTTCTGACACCAACAAAAACCTTACATAAGCCCACCACTGAATCTGAAAATCAACATCAGCCACACCCTAAATAAGTTTCCCAGGAGCTTAAATCTACTTCTGATTGAATTATTTATGAATTCAAAATAATTTCCTCTCCAAGAATGCAAAACATGTTTGTGATGGATAATTACATCTGACAAAACATGCACATGAGTTTTTGCCACAGGAGCCAAATAATCAGTAGAAGCACTCTGCTTCAATACTGTGCTGTCTTGAAAGCCTTGAGAACTATTTCAAAGCTCTTGAGGACAGGTTGTTTAATTTTACCATGTCAAATAAGTTTAATTGAGCATCCTCAAATTCAGCTGTTCAAGAACACTGAACAGTGATTTTCCTTTTAGTTTAAATTTTAACTGAGGAGACAAACTTCTTTAAAGTTCAGGTACTGTAAATTATTCAGACTCAATAGGCTCATATCAAAACCACAGTTGAAAATACAAGTTGAAGTACATCTTTCCCAATCGACACAGATATACTAGCCAAGACGACGCTCCCCCCGCCCCCAAGCAATGTAAGAACTGAATCCATCAACATGTTTACCAACACTTCAGTTCAGAAAGAGAAGCATTGGTCCCCAGATACCAACTAAGTTGCAAACTCTAAACTCATTGGAAATATCAAGACCGGTAAACAATAAAATTTGTTAGGGTTTAGGTCTCGTACAAATTCTTCACTTCCCTAAAAAGTAACACTTGAGGGAAGATTGAGAAGTAGATTATACCCCTCTAAACCTATCTTGCTGCTGAAAGGGGTAGTGCGTAACAGGAGTAGGGCAGAACTTTCTCGGCTTCAGGTTGGTACCACACCTACGCAGCCAGAGTAAGATCCTCCAACCAGCTGACTGCACAGCCACACAGCAGTACAGCCAGCACGAGAGACAGAAGGATCATCTTTCAGCAGCACAAACTAAGATTAGGGTAGCTCTTCACAAAACAGCATATTCAAGTCAATACTCCTCAACATAAAAGGTGTCAGCCTGCTGAACTTGTCATAATTGCATTGTATTTAGTTTGCTATATTTTTAAGCGAGATAAATCAAAGTGAACAATTCATCAAATGGTGTAAGTAGGGCTACATCTGTAATCCAGGACAAGGGATATATTAAAACCTGAGGCGAGTCTTAAGAGGGCTGATAACTCTCTATAGGCAAAACCAGTGGTGCATTCAAAGTGATTTTTATAAACCACCAGCTGACACTTGTCATCAGACTGCAATTCACACTCAAAACAATCACCTGTCTGTACACTGTAGCCACACAGTAACCAGATAAGAAATGTGATCCACCATAAAAATAAGTGGTATAAAACCAAGATGAGGCTCTGCAGGATATTCTCCCCAGAGAGACGAGTACCCTAGCCAGGTTTGCCAGGTGGGTGTACAAACAGCTATGCCAGCACACACCAGGAACAGGGTGTCACAGAAAGAAAACAAAAAACCCACACTCCATAACCAGCACTCTCCACTGTTAGCAAAAAAAAGGCAAAACCCCCCACCACCACAAACATACCCCAACACATCACAACCCACCCAC
The DNA here is from genome assembly GCA_013400615.1 of Syrrhaptes paradoxus. Taxonomy (NCBI): domain Eukaryota; kingdom Metazoa; phylum Chordata; class Aves; order Pterocliformes; family Pteroclidae; genus Syrrhaptes; species Syrrhaptes paradoxus. The sequence goes on along the minus strand of VZTO01026235.1, from coordinate 162,765 downwards.
AAACAAAACCACCTCAAAGCAAAGAAAAACACCAACAAAACAAACCACACATACAACCCAAAAAACCCACACCCAAACCCCATTAACTCATGGAACCAGAACATAACTGGAATTTCTGGCCTGCTTTTAAGAAACAGGAGTCACACCAATAGGATAAAAAATAATTCAAGTTGTTAAACATTTGTTCTTGCTCTTTAATTGTATCTCCACCCTTTGCTTATGTCCACACCGCATTGCTTCCCCCATGTGTCAGAGCACACAATTTCACAGCCAACTGCTGACTCATCGGGAAATGGCTTCAGATGTAACCTGAAATACCTTTTGCTGCCCCCATGGTTATTTTTAATCTAGATCAGATCACTCCTCAGCCACACTGCTACTTAGGCCAACAAAGTGCTGGGACACCACTTACGGCTGAAATAAGCAACTAAGAGAAAGGAAACAACCTGAAGTGAGGACTTCTGTTAGAAAGTATGTGGTCAACATAACTTATCCTAAATACATAAGCCTCAAAATCAGGCTCTGCCACTGTTTCTAAGACAAAGGAAATGGAATTCCAAGTCCCTTTCCTCTTTCCCAGCTAATGTTAGAAATTCCTCTGCAAATACAGATTCTGTATAATTCTGAAAGTTGTCACAATTCATTACATCAGGACAATAGGCTATAAAGGGAAAAAAACCAAACCTGAAACACTCACAAGCTAAATTTAACTCACACATCACTTTAAAAGGCCTGCAATCCTACGCGGCAAACTCGGCATTATTTGAATAAGAGGCTGAAGTGGGAGGAGATAAAAATGTATTTCTTTAAGGATTACACCAACCCCCACCAAAATGTAAGATTTTTTACTTTAAGGTCAAAAGAATTTTACATATGAAATTGCTTTGTTTGGCTAAAATATGCTTTGGTGATGTTCAAAAATAAACAGTGGATTGTTTTTGATGAAAGGTAACAAAAATTCTGTTGGAGAGAATCTTTACACATACAGAGGATTCAATTTAACTAACTTCACACAACAGCAATACCAGCTCCTTGTTTCTGGTTACAGGAAAAAAGGATCCTTAAAACTGAGAAATACATGGTTACTTGACTCACTCAGCAATATATAGAAGGATATCTGAAATTTGCATTCTGTCAAGTAACCAGAGAATACATATAATTTCATCTGAAAAAGTAAAACTAGATCAAGACAAGTATATAACTGTGTTTTTTTTCTGAGTGTCTATGATGCTGCCATCCAAAAAGCACTCCTTCTGGCAACACTGCTATCTTTCCTATTCAGATATACTACCGTAATTTGCTGAGACTGCATGGGGAAACAGACCTGAGAGTCCAAAGCCAGATCATCTCCTCAGTTGGGTTCACTACATGACTGTACAAAACGTGAGTGATACCAACACACTGAAGAACCACTCACAAGTGCTGCAATTAATTTACTACAATACTTTGCTTTAAAGTATAATAATCTACTGAAGATTTTGTTTTCCACTGCTAGAATAATATTCCTTCCATTACTTGTCACATGCTAGCGACAAGTATTTAATACCTTTATCAAAAAGACAATGCAGTATTAAACATATGTAACTGCAGTCTAAAATCCTGAACATGTACCAGCTTCTTTCAGATGCTTCCTTCTACATAAAGTCTACCCCTGTAATCCTATTAGAAAAATCAATATGCAATACTTCTTCACATAGCTTTTGAAGCTTGCCATGGGTTTGCTTATTCAGGTGTGGTCTGTTCTTTACTTGAGGTCTACTTGATTCTGCTTTCAGGTAACCCCATTTTGTTTAATAAACTACTATTTTTGCTGAATTAGAATGTCACACCTGGCAACAGACCTCCTTCAAAAACTGAGACATTGCCGTGACTGGCAGACAGGGAACCTCCAGATAATAGCCAACTCCATATGAACATTAGCTTCTCCTGTTGCTGTACAGAGACTGAAGAGGCAAGCACACCGTTCTAGCACAGCACATGGGCATTCAGCCACACGGGCAGCTGACAAAAATCTGCATGAGTTAGTAACCTTAAGAAAAAGGAAAAGAAAAAAGAAAAAGAAGTAGGTCTTAACAGCATTTATCTCCTTGTCCCTTCTTCTCCGTAACCTCCTTTGCAAGAAGCTCATGGGGGATCCAGAACAGAGCAGCTAAGAAAGGGGCAATACAAGCATGCTGTTAAGAGGTTTGCCCTCCATATTTTATCACTAGTATTGCACTGAATCAAGGAAGCAGACTTCACAGATTCAAATTCTTCACATTAAAACACAGATAAATACCTCATCTAGGTATTCAGAAAGAACAGTAAAGATACAAACACGCAGACAGCTCTCAAAACACACCAGTTATTTGCTAAGAGTTTTATTTATGTTCCGTTATTAAGAAGTGAAATGTAATCTAGTTAGGTCAACTTGATGACCTTAACTATTACAGCAAGACATCCAGAAAATACAAATATCTGGAGCTAACAGTGTCAAGTCTTTGGAAAAAAATGTTGCCTATACCACAGCTCAAGAAAAACACACATCCATCCGAAACCAGAAGGACAGAGAAGCTTGGTAAGGACCACAGTTCTTTTCCTTATTTCTAATATATCAAAAACAAAAGGATCAGATCATTAAATACAAAGTAGTTATTAATTAGTTTTACTTCCTTGTGCTTTATTCCAGATTAAAAGATCATAAATCATTACACACCATGAAGTCTTGAAGCAAGAAGAACTACTTTTCATGATCTCTTAAGGAACATGAACGCCTACGTTTCACCCCAAGACCTCTAAACCTTAGCTGCAAGAAAAGCAGAAGGGTAACATCTGCAAACCTAGATGTCCAAGAGAAATCAAAGTCCTTCATCTTAGTCATCATGTCTCTCACTCTGAGATATCAATCATCCATTCCAAGGATATCACAGCGATATACTAAAACTCATTAGCCAAACAGTTTATCATATCAGGTATTCAAAGAAGCAGAAAGAATTTATTCTACCAATCCTAAAACTTTCAGTTCTGATAAAAGAGCAGTATTGCTTCACAAACCACAAAGCGCAAACTACTTATATACTGTTTTTCAGGCAGCATTTACTGTCACCCATACAATGATTCAAGTAAATAAAGCCTATAAACGAACAGAATTGTGCAGTGCTACTCAAAACAGAAACTGCTCTACCTATATGAAAAACATGCAATTCAAAATTCAACTCCTTCATCACACAGTTAAGTCCTCAAGCTCTTTTATGAACGCAAAACAAGATTTAACAGTAAGAAATGTATTTTCTTGAATATGAATACATCCTATGGAAACCAAACTTAGAAAACCAAAATTCTTAGCACACATTCACAGAAGCTCAAGTAGAAATTGTTAATTCCTAAAGTCTGAGGAAAGCTAGTGCCTACAACTTGGATGACCCACTGAAAATAAACAAGTAAATAAGCAAGCAAGCAATGGGGTGACCAGGAGATGAGTCAAAAAGAATAAAGAATGTGGAAGTTAGGTACAAAGCTGAGACCTCATTTTTGTTTAAGCTCACATAAAAGCATCTTTATCATTACAAAAGAATAGCGTTAACTTCCTACTAGTCCTGAGTGGTTGGCGAATAAATATATCCCTTAGAAAGACTCACTGCACTGCGTGATACTGATGAACTTGACTGCTTCTGTACGATGGCAGTCACTGTCTCCAATAAATTGACTGTGTCTGTTACCTGGGAAAATATATGTGTATATATCGCTCAACAATCCATTTCACCTAATTGAGCCTTCGACCTTCAGAAATAAGCAGGCAATCTATATAGAGGAAGGACTAACCTATAGCCTTGCAGCTCACTTAAAAGCTGAGCTAAGCGTAATTCCTGGGCATTTCCTCATCGCTGGCCTACACTTAGCTGCCACACATCAAACATTAACCCGGTTATTCACAGGAAAAACTCTTTGTATGCAGAAGTCCTCAGAGAGAGCAGAGAAACAGTGCTTCTTAAATGGACACATTAACGCTGCATTAACCAAAAAAACAAATAATCAGCAGTTAACAGGAGTGCTTTAAATACTGCAGGGCATACTTAACAGCACAAAAGAGAGATACAGTGAGCAAGCTCCCAGTGAAAGCCAAGTGATGGCTCTTAGTACTGCGATTAGAATCTGCAATTAGCACAATGGAAAAATATGCAGAAAAGATACAGATCTGCATCAGGATCTAGAGTCTTTTCCCTTCTGCCCAATGGATGTTCCTTTTTGCTTCGAAGCGACTTGGAATATATTTGCCTAGAAACTTATTCAGGTTAAATGTAGTTTTATTTAAATAAAAAATAATAGCTTTAAACAAATAATCAGGCTATGCTCCTCAGTGCTAATCTTGGATTACCACTTGCTTTTATACAAACTAATATATTTCTATAAAAGCCATTTTATATTCCTTTCAGCCTGCAAATACGCCAGCCGTACAAGTTTAAAAATAGTCCACCTGGCAAGCTTTACAAGATGCAGTATGATTTGCATAATCCCCCATAAAAGATTTCTCAGAAACACAGTTTAAGGAAAAATACAAATAGAAAATGATGCAGCATACACAATCTTAATGTAACACAAGCAGCAGCACTCCTTCCATTTTGCAGTCTATCGTGACTTATTCCCTTTCTCTGGTTTAATAAATATTTCTTGCTATACCAACCACGAACTCATTCCCATTTTTTAATTTTTTTCTCAAATGGACGAGAACTTGAAATAATTTTCTATTTCCTGCTTTATCGCATTTTCTGAAACGCGGTTACAGGACTTTCATCCTACGGTCTCCTTCACACCGATCACTACGGGCATATTTCCACACAATAAATAGTGGCCCACGGCCTCTCCTAAGGAGCGAACAACGCTCCAAACCCCTCGGCACAGCAAGGGGACCGCAGCCATCCACGACGTGCGCCGCGGAGCCGCAGGGAACACCCCTCCCCTAAGACAGGGGTAAGAAGAAAGGCCGCAGCCTGCACCGCCCCCGCCTGCGGGTCCGGCGCCGGCAGGCTAGGCCCAAAGCGCGCTCGCCGCCAGCCGGTACTTCCGGCAATGGGCGGCCGCCGCAGCCGCCGCCACCACCGCACTACAACCCCCACAAACCCCGCCGCTTCGGCCGGTTTCCGCCCGGGGCCGCCACAGGGCGCGGCGCGGCCCAGCCCGGCCCGCTGCGCAGTTTGCCGCCCGCCTCCCCCAGGGCGCCAGGCGGGGCAGGGCGGGGGGGGGGGGGCAGGGGGCG
>VZTO01026235.1:92947-149185 GCA_013400615.1 Syrrhaptes paradoxus | reverse complement strand
ATTACAATTCAATCAGTGGTGTTAATGAGACTGCTCAATTCAAGTGCCCTTATCTTTGGTCTCTGATATTTTTACAACCAAGTCAAATACCCTTTCTGTCTTGAGGATGAATTCTTTCACACAATCCCATCACCGTCCCATTTCTTTCATTCCTAAACTGCAAGAAGGGTCCTTGAGAAGGAAGATTTCTGGGTCACGGCTGCTGTAGTTTTCTCCAGCACAACAGCATGAGAGCAGCTCTTCTCCATTTCTTTTAACATGAATCATAACCTAGCATACCACACAGTGTTCTGGGAGCAAAGCAAAGAGGAATAATCTTGATGCACCATAGTCTTATAATACATTGAGTTACTATGGTAGCCTTGGTGCTTCCATTCTTTTAAAACATATTCTTTGGGCGTGGTTGCAGGGCTCAGTTTGCTCACAGGAATGTTAATCTAAAGTAATATTATGAGCCAATGACAATGCAGCTGCAAAACCAGTGGTAGAGGAGCACTCAGTGAGGACGATGAAGATTATTATTCATATTGATAGTAGAGATATTTTGCAAACACTTCACTTACATAAAACACAGCTTTAGTCTTCATGGAGTTACTTGTGAATTCACCCCAAAGAACAGCTGAAGAGGGGGGTAAATTCATTGTGATGATGACAATTTGCCTTTTATAAAACAACTCGCTGTTTTACACTACTGCACGTACCCATGCAAATAATTCACTTTTCTGTGTTTATCCCCAGGTGCTTATTTCAGGATTCAGCCCTCCATACAGGAAGCCCTGAGGGAGGGGAGACCAGTTGTAGCCTTGGAAAGCACCATCATTACGCATGGCATGGCATATCCTCAGAATCTGAGGTGGTGGATCTTCATGTTCCTTGTTCACACAAAGTTGTAAGAATGAGGCATTTAGATGGTGGAACAGTCTCAGTATCCTTGGTCAAGCCAAAACCCTTGTGAGAGCAAATGGAAATGTCAGCTTACTAGGCATGCAGAACAAGAACTCCAGCGTAAAACAATTGTATTTGGACTTTGAAGGACACATATGGTGTACCTATTTATCTCCTTATCCAACACCTTACATTTCCGGCTTCCTTTAAAATGTGCCAGCACATAATGTCATCCCTTGGCCTAAGAGAGAGCTGCCAGACTTTTTGGCTGCATAGTTTATACAGACACTGAATACACTCTGCAGTTTCTTTTGGTGTATCTTCTGTAATGCAAAAAGGACTGGAACACAAGAGTGAAATCTGTTCTGTGGCACCACTCAGAGCAGCTACTGTGAGAGCTGCTGGTCCCTCTCACTGCCCTCTGCCCCCCACCTCTACCCTTTATTTATTGATGTTCAGTAGATTTGTGTTTAAATTGAGTTACAATGCCAGAAATCACTGCACACTGCCATCCATCCTTGCTTCCAGAAAGCACAGGAAGGTTTTAGCATTGATTTTCCATTTTGCTTTTTACCTGGCCATTATTTTACCTGACGTTCTGTCTTGGAATGAAGCTTTAAAAAATCAGTTTTGGGGAGGAGGTAGTTTCAGTAGTTAAGGATTGCCCAGCGCATGTACAGATTGCTCAGAAAGGGAGAAGCAGAAGCGTTTAAAAAGGACAGTGTACTAATGACCAAGTATAAAACCTGCGAAGATTAGAAAGACCTAGTCTGCAGCCCTGGAGTATCCTCAGGCTGCAGCTTTTTGGCACTGTTGTTACTCTATATCTAACTGCCTGTATTGTGAAAAATATGTCCTGGTCATTTGACCAGGGCTTGAATTATCTGGAATTTCTGTGAAGGTCTATGATCTCAGGGAAATAACAGGTAATAGATGCGGAAAGGTCCTATTTTGAAAGGATCCCTATTTTCAGTAATGTATTGTACAACCAGATTTGCCTGTAAACCGAGTGATTTTTTTCTCAAAAATGAAGCACAGAGCTTGGACATTGCTGTCCTGAAAATGGGAGCTCCGCACTTACGCAAATTCAAGTGTAAAAACTTGTGCCATTAGGAAGATACAGAAGAGGAACTGGACTTAGGTGAAATCACAAGAACTGTATAAAACTGGAAACTGGGAATGATGGCCATGAAACATGGCAGTTTTCTGGTCTCATTGTTTGCCTCACTAATTTTGTGATTGTTGTCTTATCTTACTCTAGCATGGCCAGAGAGGTGGAAGAAATTGTAACAACAAATGGAGCAGTGCCAGCCACTGTAGGTATTTTAGGGGGTCGAATCCATGTGGAACTCACAAATGAGGAACTTGAGTTCTTGGCAAGCAGTAAAAATGTAGTTAAAGTATCTCGGAGAGATCTTCCTTTCGTCCTCAGCCAGGTATGGTACACAGATTTTCTGTTGTGGTACTTTCTATATAGAAATAGTATAGTACTCTCCAGCTTCAAGCCAGGTGGCTTTTAAACCCCTTGAAAATATCACATAAAGTGGTATTTTATTTGTAAGCTTAAATGTGGTCCTTTCTAGAGTCAAAATACAACAGAGTAAGGGAACAGCAGCCATGAAATACAGCCCTGAAAAGTTATTCTCGACTGGCTGGCAAGCCATAAGCGCTTGGCTAAGAATATTCTTGTTGGCATGATAAGGCATCATCACATTACTTGTAAACTATGTGACATGCAGGCCATCACGAGTAACGCACACAGTGCTTAAGGTGACACTAGCTGGCCACGAAGCCTTCCGATTGGAAAGCCCTGGAGAACAAAGGCATTTGCTATCATCAGGGCAAGAACAGTTTACACAGCAGGGATGATGATTCCTCTGCATTTCTGCCTAGTAGAATATTTGAATCAGAATTTGTCAGCTGGTGACAGCAGGCTGTTGTGACATTGCTGCATGTCAGACCACAACCATAGCTGTGGTATTCTCCATGTCACCTTGGGTGCTGTCTGTGACTGGTTGTCTCCTGACAGGGCTTGTCTGGTGGCACTACCGTGTCCGGAACAATGATTGCCGCACACAAAGTGGGAATCCCCGTGTTTGTGACAGGTGGCATAGGAGGCGTCCATCGGGGAGGAGAGAACAGTAAGGAAACCAATACATTCTACTTTTCTCTATGTTGCTACTGGTTTATTTAATTACATCTTTTTCATTTTTTGCAGTCTGTCCTGCAGCAATTGTCTGCTCAGAAGAGTAAAGTTATAATTCCTATTGATACTATGGTTGTTTTCTCAACAGTGTCTCCTTTCCAGAAGCTTCACAATATGCCTCTTGAACACTGGCCAGTTGTTAAGAGGGTGGGAATTTCTCTTTATCCTTTTCTTACTTGGGGTTATATGGATATTGTTTGCTGGTGCAACAGGAGCTGACCTTTCCCACTTTGCCATGGCTGGATAACCTGATACTAGCTGCCAAGCACAGTGTTGTTATTGACTCTCTCTGAGCTGAGGAGAAGGAGTGTCTCACCACAAAATAGACTTTTGTGAGAGACTTGGTCTGTGTCAGAGGTGTATGCTCCTCTCTGGAAAACAGCCCAGCCTTGGCAGTGTAGTTTGTGACTTTTAAGAGCATTCTCTCTTCTTAGCCATATATATTCCTAGCATAGTGTAAGTGCATTGCCCTGCTGGATGCCTCCTTTTCAGATGTGATGTAAATTCCAGACCACGGAGTTTCCTGAGGTCAGCAAAGCTTCTGTGGCACTTTTTTTGCCAGTGATGTCAACACCAAAATCAAAATCTACTTAAATTACATTCCATCTCCTTGAACTTTGTCCTTATCACACTTTCTTCTTTCTTTTCTACACAATTTTTACATGCTGTTTATTCATGTGATCAAAGAGCTGAAAGACACTATGTAAGGCTGCACCTCTGCCCTAAGCCCTGTGACTTCTTTTTGTCAGTATTTCCATCTTAACACCTACAGGCATGATCTAAACCTGCAATATTTGTTTGTGGATCTAAGTGGTTACAAAAGCAGGCAGTGGCATCCCAGGCAGATCACATCAGCTTGGAGTACAACACAATCACCGACACAATGACTGCTTGTCCCCTGACAGCTCTGGATGTGAGTGCTGACTTGACAGAGCTAGGACGAACACCACTTGCTGTTGTATCTGCAGGAGTCAAGTCTATCCTTGATATTGGCAGGACACTGGAGTATCTGGTAGGTAGCATGGACTGCTGAGACTGAAAGCAGATAATGTGCTTTGTGTACAGAACACCCAGGGGTGTTGGGGCAGGTATTAAGCCTAAGATTTTTAGAAATGACTGTTGAAAGGACATGAAGCTGTATTTAATGTTCTCTAGTCCTGGGGCTATACAAGCACTGGGCTGTCCCCCTTACATAAATCTATCCATGCCCAACGGTCTATTCCAGCAGCTATTCCAACTGAGGCCAAATGCAGCACTAGTCATGCCCTCCTTCTCTCGCCTTAGACTTGCTTTTCTGGGAGGATGCTCCAGAACTGATGAATCAGCAAGCTAGATCCATCAAACACTAAAATAAAATCAGAATTAAAATGGGAATCAAGAGGAGTTTCAGTAGAGTCACTTTTTAAGGGTTGGTATGTTGGAAGCCACCAGTGCCAGCACTTCAGATGACAGCCAAAGTCAATACTTCTCAATTGCAAAGAGCACTCATTTATACTCCTGTCAGCTCATGACATATTTTCAGATCACAGGCTGTTACCTTGGACTCAGCATTGCACTAATGACAGCTGCATGGCTTTTGTTCAGCTCCAAGCACAAGCAAAGGATGTGCACGTCTCCTGTGTCTCAGTAAGCTAGATTCTTTCTAACCAGTTACCATGTCTGGCCCTTTGGTTATAAAAATAACCAAACCTTGTGCTAAAGAAAGGCAGTTTCTAGCTGGGTAGAAGGAAAAAGACCCATTCTTTTGGTAGGTCCTGTTTCCCTTCACTAAGTACCCACTTGTCTCACCTTCACTGCTGCAGGAGACTCAGGGAGTCTGTGTGGCTGCCTTTGGAGAGTCAAGGGAGTTCCCAGCCTTCTTCTCACGCCAGAGCGGCTTCCAGGCACCATACCACGTCCGGGACGAAGAGGAGGCAGCTGAACTCATCGGTGTGTTTCAGAAGGGAAAGGCCCACATAGGGCCCTGGAAAAGAGGGTCATAAAAATCACATTGGATGGGGCACTTTCTTTTTTTAACTTTGGAGAAGAGTTTGTCCTGCAACACAAGCCATCCCACCTCCCCACTTCCCACTTCGGTGCTTTGAAAATAAAGGAGCAGGGAAGATCAGCCTTTACAGAAAGTTTTTTAGCTAGCTGCAGCCACCTCGCTACGCTTATTCACATTTTGTTCACACTGGTGAAGTTGAAGGCACAAGTATGTTAATGTGCTTACAAAAACAGCTTCTGGACCTTAAGAAAACCAATTCCGCTTCTGAAAAAAAAAAAAAATTGCTGCCCCTTTTGTTGTACAGACAGACTCAAAACAAATAGGCAGATGTAAATAGATTGGTCGCTGGAAAAGACCCTGTCCTTGGGTCAGCTCAGAACAGGAGCTCCAGCACTGTGGGTTCCTTCACCATGCCCACTCTCCTCTATCCTTTTCCTTCAGCATTTGATTTATCCAAGGAGATCTGCTAATGATCTGCCTGTCTTCTCCCAGCCAGCACTCTGGGGCTAGGCCTGAGCAGCGGGGTGCTGATAGCAGTCCCCTGTCCCCAGGAACGAGCTGTCTCAGGCCAGATCATTGAAGAGGCCATCCAGCAAGCTCTCAGTGAAGCCAGGTGAGAAGCAACCTAAGCCCTACCATCCTTTGCTCACCCGAGGGTCCTGGGGATGTAAACCACTTCAGGGACGCTTAACCTTGGGCAGGGTGAGCCCACAACATGCTTCCAGCTGTAGTTTTAGCTAACCTGAAGCTTGTTTAGAGGACTTTTTACGGTATGTGTTTATGGAGATAAATTATCTGCTAGCAGCAGTGCGTCTCCTCTGATGCTGTTTCAGCTCAGTCCTTCTCATTCTTTACCTTCACAGGTCCAAAGGGATCACAGGCAAAGAACTGACCCCTTTTATGTTGCAGAAGATCAGTGAATTAACCGATGGGAAATCGCTGGACTCCAGTATCCTTTTACTGAATGGGGAAAAAAAGTACTCCGGTATACTTCATATCCCTTCTGATAATACTTGCTGGAAAATCCTCTCATTTTATCGACAGTCTAGCAAGGGGCAAACACTTCAGTATCTGAAAACAGATAACAGCTTAGCAACTGCATCTGCTTTTTCAGGAGCACCCTTACTGTCCCCATCCGCTTTCGCATTAAAATTTGGAGGCCAGCACAGACAGCAGGTGGTCCAGAGCCCAAAAAAGAGTAAGAGAAACTTGTAAGGAAAATACCCCTGGGTGAGCAGGAATCCTCTTGCACATGGAAGAGAAAGGCAGATCTACTGGCTGCAATGCTGTCATAGGATCTGGGAGAGCCAGGTTCACGTCCAGGCTCTTCTGCCAGCCCTCTAGAAGACCTCCCAGCTGGTCGGTGAGGGCAGATTGGCAAAGGCATTTTTGGATTAGAGTTGTACACAGCCAGAAAGTGGGGCTTTCAAAGCCTCTAATATTCTGCTCCCAGTGAAACTGATAAAAAATGGGCTTATAGAGACTTGGCAAAAATCTCATTAGGCATCTAGTTCTGGGAAAGCTGGCCAAGATTCTCAGAGGTTTTTTAGACTCTCAGCTCCAGTTTAAGCACTTCACCTTCTCTCTTCTCTGTGAAGCCTTTACTTCTGTTCCCTATCTGTCAAATGGAAATGACAGGTTTCCTCTCCATGGACAGAGGGGGCAGAAGATGAAAAAAAATCTAAAATTCAGGGTGTTCACCCAGTATTCTAATCCAGTGTATGTGCCCTGAAAGTATTATGGTATAGGGGGATCAAACCTATCAAGACTCACAACATGTATTTTCTGCTTCCTTCCTCTAGGCAGTTCCTACATAGGTTTCTGACAGGTCAGTCTTGCTGGTATTTTTTCTTTTTCTCAAAGAAATGGCAAACAGACCTTGCTCTGATCCAGAACAACGCCAGAGTGGGCAGCTGCATTGCAGTGGCCCTGAGCAAACTACAGAAAGGCAGAAGGAAGGGGAGCCTGCCTCGGCAAGAGGACACAACCCCACCTCAGCCAGTGAGTCCCCTTCTGCCTTCCATTCTCTGCTGACAACACAGGACAAATTTATATCTGTTCCCAAAAGTAAAAGGTGACTCAGCCGGAGACCCATATTTCTGCTTCACACTGGCAGTCATTCTCTCTTTAGTATTTTTTATTCTTCTCAGATAAACAGCCTCTCCTTCTCCCCTGTCCACACTTACAGGAAACGAACACTGACAATGGCCTAATCCCATTAAGTCTTAGACCATCAAATCCATTAAAACTTTAATCACCTTTTCACCTTTTATTGTGCCCTTATGTACAACTTCAGCTGTATTGCTCTCATTGCTAGGGAACTCATGACCACAGGAGTAGACCTGGAAGAGGGTGGAGGGAGATATTTTGAGCTGCTGAGCCATACACATCTTATAAATATCTCTTTTTGTTGGCCTCCTGCTCATGATTGCCAACATTACAAGAGATGCAGCATCTCCCAAACAAGATCCATTTTAATCCTAATACTCTATTTGCTATCTTAGATTTTGTGTGTACCACATATATTATGGCAAATCCATTTTAGGTAGTCTTTAGAGAGCTAAAAAAATTTCTAAAACCCATTTGCAATAGGATTTGTCAACATAAAAGAGGGCAGTGACTCCAGAGGCAATAACACAGCATTTGATGGAATGAGAAAAAACAGCTCTATGTCCCCAAAGAATCTGGAAACTTCCTGCTTGTGGAGCTGTACTGCTTTTTCTGACTTTGTAGGACAATAAGACAGCTATCTGTAAAGTGTCACTGGATACAGCAATTTCTTCTGTGACCTTGCAAGAAATGACTGTATTTTTTTTTTGGTCCACTTTTTCCCACTTTCTTTACTTTTTTTACACAAGAGTGCTTGAATGTTTCTGAGGTTTGGTATGTCAAAAATTGTCCCAAGAGAGATGGCTTCAAGGGCACTAACATGACCAGACACATGCAGCTTAGAAACCACCAGCACCCATCTGTGTACACGATAATATCCCACCTGCCATGCTGGGGCTGGCTATAAGCAGGCATCATTCAGAAGTTGACATAGAGAAGAGATTTACCTTCTTTCTGATTGAGATTGTACAGACCTGTGTCTAGCCATCCCAAATAAGCACAGGAAATTTACCCTGTAAATTAGGTAGCTTTCAAGAAGGTGGGAAAAGTGACTAGAAAAATCAAAGACTTGGAAACTTTTCTCTCAAGTCCTTCCAACCACTTTTTCCTTCTTTCTTCCCTCTTAAAGGTAGTGATTGGAGGTACCAACGTTGACTTCATAGCCAAGGCGCAGAACCCCGTCATCCTGGTACTGTATCTACAGCAGCTTTCTTAGCACCACTGCCCTTTGCAGCTACTTTTATTGGAGTGCCGAGCCAAAGGCGGGGAGGGGGGAAGGCAGAATGTGTGCATGATATCCACATGTCTGTATGCACACACATGCACAAACATGGGAGGTGTAGTGCTGCCTATTTGATGCGTTGTCTAGGTGGGCAAGGGAGTGATCCATACCGATCTACTCTGTTCCTGTGCTAAAAGCCACTAACTGTACTGCTCCAGACAGGGACAGAGCAATGTATCATCCTTACAACCTCCACATATGACTCTACAGCCTCTACAGCCTATGGCAAGGTGCCTTGGGGCTATTCTCTGATGCCATAAGCCTAAAAAACTCTTTTAGCAGAAAAGCTGCCCCAGGCACTCTCAAAGCCCCTTACTGTGTCAACCTCTAATTGAAGGACAGACCCTATTAAGAAGGAAATCCACAGGTAAGAGTCAGCTCTGGCTGCCTAGGGCTGTCTTAGCTGTGGAAAGCAGCATGAATAGGAGCAAGAGTCTCTGTGCAGAGTACCCATGGTGGTAAGAAACCTTTGAGAAAAGTAGGACTGACACAGCTACAGCTAAACAAGAGAGATAACTTCCTCAGTCACAGAAGATTTGAGCCACAAAAAAAAAAAAATTGCTTTAAAAAAATAGAACATTTTAAATGTCACCAGACCCTCTCCCTCTCAATTTGGTTTGACCAACAAACAAGCAAGAAGCTAAAGCGGAACAGACCTGGGACTTCCCCGTGTAAATAACAGCCATTTGCATAGCCTACACAATTTTTGTTGAGTTATATGAAGTACTACAGTTTGAGGTGGTAAAGCTTGCTCAAAAATTGTTTCATGTCTCAAATTACTCTATGCTGATTGCCAAGGCAGGAAACTCCTGCTGTCAGATGGGGCAATCTGTGAAGACCTCTCAGTCAGATGGGGAGAGACGTGCTGGGGAAGCTGGCCTTAAGGAAGCTGGCTATTCAGTGATAGAGGCAGAGGCCAAACAATATTATACTGGTCAAGGGTGACATGCTGTGGCATCAGCTATGAAGGCTTGCAAACCCAAAACTCAACTGCTTCAGCTGTGATCTAACTGATAACATCCATACGACAAGGAGCTAAGCTGTGTCCAAGGGTGGGCAGCCACCCCTTGGCAAGTCAGGACCACCCATGGCATGCTGAGGGGCCAAGGGCAGCTACAGACCCTCCTGGGAACAGCTGACAAGGGAAAAGAAAACAGGAAATGTTAAAGTTACATGAGAAAGCAGCTAGCCCTAGAGCTGATGGTGCATCATGGCAGCCACCCAAATGCCAAGCTGCAGGAGGATTCAGGAACCGACAGCCAAAACGTTCCTGCTGACAGCTGCTGTGGTTAGGCACAGACGAAAAGGCACCTCCAACAGCACGTCTTTGTTTTCGCTTTTAAAGACAGATTTTTTCAAAGGGTTGAGCATCCGGCAGGTCCCACTGTTATGCATGTTGGGTTTGTTGCAGAGCACTGGGGTACCACTCACACCTCATGCTGTCCCAGTTAGCAAGAAAGCAGCTGTATTCTGTCCTGGTTGTAATTCCCACATGGCCTTCAAGGCTATGGAGGAGTAAAGCACTTTGTAAGTATCTGACCTGCAAAGAAGGATGCACAGTCTTGCTCAGAGAAAAATGCTGGAAGAAGCATTATGGTTATAACTCTCAGGATCCCCAGAAACTGAGCTGAGTCTCATTTTTACATGAGGAATTCAAACCTCTTAGGACATAGTGGAAGGTCCCAGAGACTCTCTCCATTCTCTGAAACATTGCCAGAAAGCATCAGTTCAATGTTATTTCGAATCATCTCGGGGAGTCTATTTTCATTTAAGTTCTTTCATCTCAGCCAGCCCCACCTGAACACATTGTACAAGAGACACCCCGTTACCACTCAGACTCGGACCTACTGTCTGAGCTGGCAACATGCGATGAGAGCCAGAGTTTCTTCAAAAGCAGGCTGCTAGTTTCTCTCTCACTGCACCCAGCTGCTCCTTTAAAGAGAGTTTTAGCATCTTCATTTCTTTTAGGCCCTGTGAGGTTCTACAACAGCAGAAGTGACCCACAGCAGGATCTCTGAATGGGAGGCTGGTACATCTGCTGTTAGGGCAAAGCTTGGCATAAAAAACCCGAAACTCTGCCTTTGGGATGTGTGGGGCACTAAAAGAGAAGATCAGCATGCCAGGCAACAAAAGAAGCTCATGAGTATTTTCAACATCCCTGCAGGCATCAGTTTCGACAAACAGCTAGTGGAACTGCATAAAAGAGAGTTTATGCTCATTACTGACAGCAACCTCTTTTGATATTGAAATAAGGACCAGTGGTGTTCAAAACGATGTTGTTTGACTTGCCTAAACAAACATCCATCTAAGGAACCTGAAGGTGCACAAGTCCATGGGACCTGATGAGATGCATCTGCAGGTCCTGAGGAAACTGGCGGATAAAGTTGCTGAGCCACTATCCATCATATTTGAGAAGTTGTGACAGTCCAGTGAAGTTCCCACTCACTGGAAAAGGGGGAACATAACCCCCATGTTTAAAAATGAAAATAAGGAAGACCCAGGGAACTACAGGCCGGTCAGTCTCACCTCTGTGCCTGGTGACATCATGGAGCAGATCCTCTTGGAATCTATGCTGAGGCACATGGAAAATAAGGAGGCGATTGGTGACAGTCAACTAAGGGCAAATTCTGCCTGACAAATTTTGTGGCCTCCTAAGACAGGGTTATAATGTTGGTGGATAAGGGAAGAGCAACTGATGTAATCTGCTTGGGCTTGTGCAAAGCGTTTGACACTATCCCACATGTCACCCTTGTCTCTAAATTAGAGATGTGAATTTGACGGAAGGAATGGATTAGAAATTGGCTGGATCATCACTCTCAAAGAGTTGTAGTCAACAGTCCGATGTCCAAGTGGAGACCAGTGACAAGTGGTATTCTGCAGGGGTCAGTACTGGGACCAGTGTTGTTTAACATCTTTGTGGGAGACATGGGCAGTGGGATGGAGTGCACCCTCAGCAAGTTTGCCGATGACACCAAGCTGTGTGGTGCGGTTGACATGCTGGAGGGAAGAGGTGCCATCCAGAGGGACCTTGACAGGCTGGAGAGGTGGGCCCATGCAAACCTCATGAAGTTCAAAAAGGTCAAGTGCAAGGTCCTGCACCTGGGTTGGGGCAACCCCAAGCACAAATACAGGCTCTGAATTATCCAGAACTGTGAAGATCATTATGACCACCAGTGGCAAGCTGTCTTCAGAAATGGAAAGTATGTTTCAGGTTTTTATGGAACGAGTGCTTTAAAACCATTTGATAGTCAGATGAAGCCCAAAATGATGTGAGCACTTACTGATGTAATTCTTCTGGCAGAAGAATTAGAAGGAGATGGGCGAGGGATTGCCCATGTTCTGACAATTTGTCTGCTTGTGACAGACTGACGGAGTGAAAAGCAGAGGCAAGAGAAAAGGGAAGTTGATAACCACACAGGTGGAGAAGAAGGGTATTTTTGATGAGGGAGTTTTTTGGGAAGAGAAGGGTGAGTGAAGAAGTATTCAGACACTGAAAGAGATCCTTCCACAAGTAAAGTATAGAGGCAGTACAGGCAAAGGTAACAAATCTCATTTTACCTTCAAAGAGAAAAAAAAAAAAACCCACAACAAACAAAACCAAACAAACTGCTTAAGGGGGTAGCTAAGTAGCCTGGAAGGTCTGGATGAGCAGCTCTGGAGTCCCAGTGCTGTTGTGAGCAGGTAAATTCAGAGGACTGTTCATGTTGACTGAAACACTCAATAGTGTTGTTGTTAAGAGGTCTTAGCAAATAAGCCCAAAATAGCAATGCATGGGAGATCAAATAGATCCCCCCCTCCCAGGAAGTGGGCCTTTATCATCAAAGCTGAAGTCTGTAGATGGCTGTAGAAGTTGGTGTGGCCCTCAATCTGGTAGCTAGATGCTTTCTGCTCCTTCTAATTGCTGACCTATGCTTCAACAACATCAAATTCACATGTTAATGGAGACGTAGCATCTATGCCAAGCAGCCCTCCCAGTTTTGCCAATTAACAATTTATTCTTCCAGGGTGGTGGGCAAACAAACGCTGGAAGAGCGAGACGAACCTTTGGTGGTGTTGGAAGAAACTTGGCAGGTGCCTAGCTCTTGACTATGTCTGTGGGTGCATGCCAGCTGTGATTTGTCCTTTGGTATTCCTTCAACAGTGGCAGCTCTTGAATGCTAAGATACAGGACGCTTCAGACAATATGCCAGTGGGCAGACTGCCTGGAAAAGACAGAGGCCATTCCAAGAAGTAAGAGGGGATGGAGTTGGGATCAGGAAAAGAAAGGCCCTCAAACATGAAGTTAACTAGCATAAGCACAAATACAGGCTGGGCGGAGAATGGATTGAGAGCAGCCCTGAAGAGAAGGACTTGGGGGTCCTGGTTGATGAGAAGCTGAACTTGACCCAGCAATGTGCGCTTGCAGCCCAGAAAGACAATGTGTCCTGGGCTGCGTCAAAAGAAGCGTGACCAGCAGGTCGAGGGAGGTGATTCTCCCCCTCTGCTCTGCTCTCATGAGACCCCACCTGGAGTCCTGCATCCAGCTCTGGAGTCCCCAGCACAGGAAAGACATGGATGTGTTAGAGTGAGTCCAGTGGAGGGCCATGAAGATGATCAGAGGGCTGGAGCACCTCCCATATAAGGAGGGGCTGAGAGAGCTGGGGTTGTTCAGCCTGGAGAAGAGAAGGCTCTGGGGAGTCCTCCTAGTAGCCTTCCAGTACTTCAAGGGGGCCTACAGGAAAGATGGGGAAACACTCTTTATCAAGGAGTGCAGTGATAGGATGAGGCGTAACAGTTTTAAGCTGAAAGAGGGCAGATTTAGATTAGATGTTGGGAAGAAATTTCTTCTGGTGAGGCACTGGAACAGGTTGCCCAGAGAAGCTGTGGATGCCCCATCCCTGGAGGTGTTCAAGGCCAGGCTGGATGAGGCTTTGAGCAACCTGGGCTAGTGGAGGGTGTCCCTGCCCATGGCAGGGGGGTTGGAACTAGACAGTCTTTAAGGTCCCTTGCAACCCTAACCATTCTATAATTTTATGATATAGCACAGTGACCCCAAATCATAGTAAGCATCAGTGATCTCCAATGACTGCTGAACAGCCTGGCCCTCTGGGCTGAATTAATGCCAGGTTGTAGCTGCAACAGAAATATATCTTGAACAAGTATTTGAAAAGAATAAGCTTATTCAGTGCTGCTCATCCATGCACCATGGACAAGAGCAACTGGGGCACACGAATTACAGTAGACGAAAAAGGGCTAGTGTCCTTGGCAAGAGGAAAGGACCATGGTGTACCTGGTACTCCACCACAAGCAGCAGCAGACCAATGTTTTGGTATTGAAATTAGCAGGGGCAGATCAGAAAAAAAAATTATTATTGCTGCTTTTTGACCTTTCCCAAATCTTGCTAACACAGATCTACTGTCACTTCAGATCACAAATGGAAAAGCTTGAGGGTAAAAAAAAAAAAAAAATGCCACCCATGCCACCCACTGAGTGGTCTTTAATCTGTTCAGATTCAATAATTCTAGTAAGATAGCATGGTGTGAGCAGCAGTGTAGGAAAGCCAACAACAGGAAAGGCCATGCACAGAAGCAATGTGGGAAAGCCCACGTGCCTGTGATAGTAAAGGAGACAGTGCCAGTGACATGCACAAGTTTCTTCCCCCTTCTCTTTCCCTCCACTCATGGATGTTCCAAAAAATCTAGATAATCCAGAGTGCCAGTGCAGCAGGCAGACATAAATTGCCCCACTCAGCCCCAGACAGTGGCTGAGTTTCATCTTGAACATCCTTCTAGACAAGGACTGATGGGCATTAAGTTTTCCAGAAGGTTTTCCTACAGAACTCATCCTGCACAGGCTGTCATTGTGTTCACAGAAGTCTGATGGATTTATTAACATCTTTTGTTTCTATTTGCTTTTAGACTGCTTAAGCCGTCTTGGGCTGACTCCGCTCTTTTTATCAGCCATGGGGAAGGATGAACATTCAGAGTCCATCCTGCACTCCTGTCACCACATGGTATGTTGCACAGTAATGGCACCTTAGAAGCACGGAAGTGATGACATTACGTAGTGGGAAAAGTCTTTTCCACCCTGCCAGACATAAGCACCATCTTCCATCAGGCAAAGAGTAGGAATAATTCAATGCTTCTTTAGTTACAGACAATTAGAAAGCAAGGAGACACCCCCAGAACACAGGCTAGATGTATGTACCATTGGGAGCCTGAACCATGGGTTTTGAATTCAGCTCCAGGGAGGGGTGCTTGAAGGAAAGAGAGGTAAATCAGGAAGAATGGTGAAAACTTCTAGGAAGTCCTAAGCACAGCCAGAAATACACAAAGCCTGACCCTGAGGATAAGCAAAGCAATGCCAACATCAGCCTGGTTTGGGTAAAGCATAAGATAGAGAAAACTTGGAACTGGAAGCCCAGACTAGACACCTCCCAAGTTCAGAGGAGCACAGTCTGCATACACCCCTCACTGCACACCAAAGGAATACCTGACTTCAGCAGCAGCTTGTCCACCACGGTCAGGGAGCCAGAAGCAGCAGGAGCTCAGCAGGGGCAGCAGGGCAGAGCCTCATCCCCCCAGCAGGGAACAGAACAGACGAAGAGAACAACCCCAGAGAGCAGGCAGCTCAGTGGTGATGAAGCAGGGCTGCTGGCAAGGCAGGGGCGTGGGTGGAGATCCCAGGTGAGGCTGGTCAGGGCCATTAAGGCCAATTAGCACCCTCAGGGCTCTGGTATCCAAATAGAGCACATGGGCATACCTGAGTAATTCCGTAAATGAAGTACCAAGAACAAGAACTAGAACTCTTTGTTTTGGCTTATAAAGGCTTTGTAGCAGCAGGTTTATAATCCCTCTTCTACCCAGCACAGCATACTTTGTGTTGGCAAAGTGAGAAGTCTTCCAAGGAAAGATGACTTGCTGGCCTGCTGCCAGGCAATCCTTACCTGTAACAAAACCTATTACCACTTGTGTTGGAGAGGACACTTTCCTTAAAACCTCTGGTTTCCCTGGGAGCTACTGGCGGGGATGCATTTCTCCCCCAACACGTACGTTCTAAGAAATGCCCTGTTTTCTCTAAGCAGATCATTCACAAGCCCCACAGAGGAAGGACACCCCATAGCTGTGTCTGTGACACTGCTGTAAGAATGGCTCTAAGGCTGCCCTCAGAATCGGGCTGTGTGGGCAGTGAGATGGCTAATATAACTGCTAGCTGGAGCTTGCCACCAACACATGCTAGCATGTCGGCAGACCATCCGTGTATCATGCAAGCTATGGGAATGGATGGCTACAGCAGGCAGGGCTGCAGACCACTCCTCCATTACAACAGAGACACAACCTATGGAACTGCATGTCAGAGACCTGCCACTCTCATTTACTAAATGACTTCTTTAACCTGTGGCATTTGTTGCATTGCAAATATTAAAAAATAGTCATCTGCAAGTATTATCTAGACCAAGATACCTCTGAAATGTTGCTTATCTCAAGGGAGAAGGAAGGCTGAAGGGAGAACAGCAAGCTGGGCTAGTGACCAAGTGGGCACAGAGAAAGAATGAGCTCCATGTATAACTGTCCTCCCTGTTTCAGGACATGAGCGCTGTTCTTCAGCTGGAGGGGAGGAGCACAGCCACTTACTGTGCTGTGATCACTAGTGCTGGGGAGCTCAGCATCGGCGTGGGAGATATGGAAATCCACCACCAGATAACAGAGCAATATGTACGCATACCAGCTGGTTTGTAAGCTTTTTCTTATGAGAAGGAGCATGGATGTGTGACAAAAGGCAACTGGTGAAGCTGTATTAGGAGGGAGTGGGAGTGCAGAGGGAACATGGGAAATCCTAAAGTTAACCCCAGACACTGGCCACTGAGATAGCTACCAGAGCGCTCTGTTACTGCCGACCCAGGTGGAGCTTCTGTCTATGCCCCATACAGTATCACCACCACTATCATCCCATGACATGTAGGCCAGAATCCTCTTAATTAACTAGTCCCAGATAACCTATAGTTTTTGGCACCTTAAAGCCAGCAATAAATCCAGTCCACTTGCAGAAATGGTATTTCCCCCTTTAGGGGCTACAGAACACTGGTTGAAACAAGTTTTCTGTTCCATCCCCTCCCCACCATCCCTGTTGTTTCTACATGCTGAGTTGTAGCAACGAGCACTGCTGCTCAGCACATCCAAACCTTCCAAATGTCAGGGCTAATGGAAGCACTGATTAAGGACTGATTCAGTCAAAGACCCATCACTGCATCCGTCCTCCTTCCTTACTCCTTCTTTTGTTGACAGAACAAAAGCCTGTGCTTCATGACTGACAGCGTCATGGAAGTTAAGTGCAATTTAATTATCAGTGGGATCCCCATGAAGTGGAGACTTCCTAGGGAAAAATATGGTCATTGCTCCCACTTCCATCCCCACCCTGCCTCTCCCAAGGCTTGCAACAGAAAACCATTACATGACGGATTAATTCACCTGAGCTTTACGAAACAGCTGTGGCCAGTGGAAATTCTGAACTGATCTTCTACTGCAAAGTGCATTATGACAACCCTTGTTTTTGCCAGGATTAGCAGAGATATGGGAGCGATGCTGCTCGAGTGCCAATAGCACTGGCCTGGCGTTCAGGCAGCGGTGGAGACCCCTCAGAGAGCCAAAGGAAAGAACAGCATCTCCCCACTCTACTACTCCACTGTCCCCCATCCCTATGCAATTCAGTAGGACCCAGGAGTTAAACACTGTGACGAACAACCTGTCTCAGGATTAATTATGCAGAGGACATCTAAATGACATGTGCAGCAAACAAAGGTGTAGTCAAGCCAGGAATAGCACAGGGAGTCCTACAGTGACATTAAATAGCTCTGGGGCCCCCAACATAAGAAGAACATGGACCTGTTGGAGTGAATCCAGAGAGATGATCGGAGGGCTGGAGCACCTCCCATACAAGGACAGGCTGAGAGAGTTGGGGTTGTTCAGCCTGGAGAAGAGAAGGCTCCAGGGTGACCTCCAGGGAGCCTACCAGTACTTAAAGGGGACCTACAGGAGAGATGGGGAGGGACTCTTTGTCAGGGGTGTAGCGATAGGAAGAGGGGTGATGGTTTTAAGCTGAGAGAGAGTAGATTTAGATTAGATATTAGGAAGAAATTTTTCACTGTGAGGGTGGTGAGGCACTGGAACAGGTTGCCCAGGGAAGCTGTGGATGCCCCATCCCTGGAGGTGTTCAAGGCCAGGCTGGATGAGGCTTTGAGCAACCTGGGCTAGTGGAGGGTGTCCCTGCCCATGGCAGGGGGGCTGGAACTCGATGATCTTTAACATCCCTTCCAACCCAAACCATTCTGTAGTTCGATTCATGCCTGCACCTAAGGGCTACACTACAAGTGAAAATCCTACATCCTAGGTCTGAATAGCAATCATTTTGTTCCTCTGCAATGGCTCAACGTGTCTCTACTCTGTGTCCTGGATATTCACTAGGTGTCCCAGTTCAAGGAGAACCTGTGCCAGGCCCCGCTCATTTGCATTGATGGAAATGTGCCTCTTCCCACTATTCAGTACATCTGCCAACTAGCTAGAGAGCATCAGCTGGCAGGTAAGGAGAATTCACTCAGCCCTGGCCCCACAGCTCCTAACAGCGGTGTGCCAAGTCATTCTGCACACCCTGACCCCTCTCCACGGCCGCTTGCGGGAGATACCCATGTATTGTCTGAAATGCTGTGTTATTCAGTGCTCCTTTCTATACACTGCTGCTGCATTTCAAATGGATGACACATTTCTTCTTTCTCTGAGTTTTTCTCATTCTGCAGCTAAATCACATTTCCTGTGGGGAAGGTGCTATAGCCCTTGGGCACTGCCAGAGGGGGAAAGCTGCTCTCTTTGCCTATAATCTCAAGGCACCCACAAATCTCTGTGCTTCTGCCAGTTTGAGCAGCCATATAGTTTGCTGCTCAGAATAAGTGCTAAAACATCTCTTGAGAGGATTTTTCTCCCACTTCCCATAAAATACGTAACCCCCTCCTTTGGTATGCTGGGGGGGCTTTCTGAACATCTTTGGAGTTACGTCTTCATTTTTCAAAAGCAAATCCTGAAGAAGGAGACAGTGTTCTTAAAACCTGTCAGAGGCTCCAAAACCAGCTGAGAAGAGTAACAAACCTGAAGCCTGATTATATCACTCCACAGCCAGAAGCAGCAGCATCACTGCTAAGCACCAGAAAGGAAACCTTGGGAGACGTTGTCCCCAGCATGGGTGAAACAGTATTTCAGTTTCTAATAGATTGCCTGTATAACCCCAGTTGTGCAGATCCCTCCAAGCCTTCTACTCTGCATCCTGCTCTGACGTAGAGATGAATCGCTAATTAATTAATTATCTAACCAATTTCAATGTTGTTTTGAAGTGTGCTATGAGCCAACAGATGAGAACAAAGCCTCTAAGCCATTCCTCTCAGACAGCTGGAAAGCGCTCACATACATTTCCCCCAACCTGCAAGAGCTAAGAGCGATCAATCGGACCCTTGGGAACCCTCTGCCAGCAGGTATTGAATACTCAGAAGGGTCAGTCACACTTTTAGATAACCTAGACCCCAGAGAAGAGCATTTTCCTCCCCAGCCCCAATTTCAAGCAAACTGGGTTATAACACAGTGGGGATTCGTAAGCATTCTTGGTGTCTTCCACCTTACAGCCATCTCTGGGTGGGTTGTGCAGCTCAGGACAGACTGATGAGCTATCAAAGAGCACAGCAGGCCTGGGATGGCTCCTTGTCCAAAACCAGAGATGCCTTTTGCCTCCCTTCATCATCGAAACAGAAACAATCTCTGGTTTGTAAATATGACTCTGAAGCATGATGCTCTGAGGGCACCTGTCCCAACAGTACTACCCTTTGCAGAAATGAAATACCCCACCACATACAGGTGGAATTCCAGCAGCATTAAGACAAGGAAGTCATGCTTCAGGACAGTTTTTTGATCTCTGCAGACACATGTTTAGTTCCATGAGGGCTGGTTTCTTCAGCATAGGGCAGAGGTATGGTATGGAAAACTAGCATTGGAGAATTCCATGTTTCCCATGATTTAAAGAAAAAAAAAATAAATCGCGTTTCAAAAGTGCTCATAAATAAGAGTAGTGATGCTCATAAATAGGCTGCCAGCCCATAAAAAGGCCAGTTGAGGACCTTTAAAGTTATACCACAGTTTTTCCTCCTTGGTCTCTGAAGAGCTGCCGTCGAGGTTGGATGATGTCGTCCAGACGGCAATGGTCCTGGCCCGGCCTTTGCTGGCCCACCTGCGCTGTGTGGTGGTGACCCTTGGCACTCATGGTGTCCTCCTGTGTGGCAAGAGCCTGGGAGGGAACATCTCACTTCATCCGGGAGCCCATGAACAGGTAAGGGCACATAAGACAAACTTTGAGCTCTCAGTTGCTTCTTGCTGGGACCGTATAGCACTGTTGCTATTCCTGGTGGCGTGGCAACAGTCCTGGGAAACACGGCATCACTGCTGGAATACACAGCTCTGAAACAAAATCAAGCTGTCTGTCCATGTACTGCTGGGTCCCAGCAGCAGTGTTTATAGTTAGCTAGTTTTAAATGTGCTTACTGTGAATATTCATGAGTGCAAGCTTCATTTTCAAGAAGTTTCATTTAAATCGCTGATCTCTTTCAAAGTGTAAAAAAAAAGATTATTGCCGTGGTTTTTTTTCCCTTTTCTTTTTTTTTGGCATCCGTGCAGGTTTGGATGGCATGAGCCACACCAGGCTTTATCAGCTTGGGCAATTCCCACCAACTTCCCCTCTCTCCCCCCACAGACTGCTGCTGCCAGCCTCTGTGCCACACACTACCCCGCCATCCCCATCGGCAGGGAGGAGATAGTCAACGTCTCAGGAGCTGGCGACAGGTATATTGCTCACTACTTTGTCTTCTCCAGCTAAATGTGGAAGGGCCATAATTGGATTTCTTTGAAATTCCACTGCAAAGGCAAATGACATCCTGCTGCTTGAGGAACAGACACTGAGGACACAAGAACAGGACTGGCTACTGCGATTCCTTGCAAAGCTTGCTAAAAATGTCCCCCTAAGCATCTTGGAAGCCAGTCTTGCCATTACTAGTTTTCCTTTTCTTTAAAATCCAAGCCTTTCACGGCAACGTAGTACTGAATTAGTCGGAGCTGAGCTGCTAAAAGCAAAGTAAACCACCTCGTTACTAACTCCTTTACTTCCATACTTCTCCGGTGGAAGCGGGACTGCCACTCAGTAGCTAAAATCGTGCTATAAAAGCATTTCATCAGGTTCTGCATTTGCTTCTGGCAATAGCTCATGCCTCAAAAGAGTCTGCTGTATAATTCGCCTAGCTGTTCACACAATGCTGTACAGAGGAGTAGGAAATGACAGCTATTATTCCTTGCCCCACCGATCAATTCTCAGTCTGTCAGAGTAATATTTTGTTATGCTCCTTGTTAACTTGTCAAACTATGTATAGTAGTCAGATTATTTTCTTCTTGCCTTATAAGAAGAATTGATTGTATCCTTTCACTGCCTTGGGCTAGACCAAAAGGCTGCATGTGACAAATATTTCCTTTTATTTTCCTACTCTCACTTACCAATAACTCAACATAGCAACACTTTTTTCTTTTATGAGTGGGCAAATTGAAAACTTTTTTTTTTTAAATTAAAGCATCCCCAATATTTGAGTTAGGCTCAATTAATAAGTTCTTGCCAAGCTAGTTAACCCACTTAACACGAGGACACACTCCTTGTGTCCCACAGCAAGAGATGAGTTGACTGCAACTGCAAGTTGGTCTTCTCCAAAGAAGACCGCCGTGGTGTTCAGGGCAGCAAGTGTAACAGCAAAGGAATGGGGGCTGGGAGGAAACTTGGGGGGTCAGCCTGTCTTAGGCTGAGCTAAGGAAAGCACAGCTTTGCTCACTACTTCTAGCAGATGTGCCCAATCTTCTGTCAGCCCCCCAGGAACACAGCCTCCTCTCTGCACCATGTACTCTGTACATAACTACCCCTTGCTGCAGGACAGTTTTTTCTAGAGGCTAATGTAAACTACACATCTTCTTTAGGGATTCCTTTCTCTTTTTAAAAGCTTAATTTAAGGGAATACCAAAGGTGAGATAAAGTGTGCCACTGCCAAACACCTCCACTGAGTTACACAGAAGTACTTGAAGTTTGTATTTCCTTCCAAAGCTACCTGAAAGCTGGGGACGCATTACTGCTCCCATTCCTGAAGTAATATTGGTCTGGAAATCCCATTCCCCAGAGTCCCCAGGTTCATGTGGGAATTTTCACTGGCCTTCTGTTCGTCCAGGGATGCCCTTCTTGGTAACCCTGGCTTCTCCACTGAGCTGCAGAAATCCCTGTTCTTCAGAGTCAGAGTGCCAAAACAGGCTGGAGATGCTGGGACACTACATTGACACACGTGCCATCTCCACAGCATATAAACCAGTAAAGTTGCCCAAGCCCAGCCTGTTGGCATTTTCAAGGGACTTTTCAAGGGACAGCAGGGAATGACCCAGAGCTACAAAACATTCACAACTCAACCCCTGTGAACCCCCGCACTTGTGAAGCACTGGTCAGGGGATGCTGCTCACCCAGAAACACTGATCCAGGGCACCTCATGCCTTGCTTTGACTCCTGCAGCTCCACAGATGCTGCACAAGGAGCCATGCACATGTGCAGGGAGCAGCGGCTGTTTGCTCCTTGCTCCCAGCTGCCCTGACAACATAACACCGCGTGCCTGCACACGGCATTGCTAGGGGATGCTCCCCCAAATATTTACTCTGGAGCTGTTGAGAGATTGAATGGTTTATGGAAATCATAATCTTCTCTGCCTTTGTTATGGATAAAAAGATGTTGAGGTAATCAGAGCACAAAACAAAAAAAGTGGTCTTTCTCCCTTCCCTATAGATTTGCTCATTAATCCTCCTGCCATCACATTTTCCTGTCCGTGCTTCCTCTCAGATGTCATTATCATCTGCCTTCTCTTTCACTTCTCCTTTGTCCTTTCCTAGCTTCCGAGCATCATTACTGTATTTAGCTATGACTGAACATTGGCTGTTCCCAGTCAATCACAAACAGTACCTTGCACGTATCCATGTCTCAACAGAGCCTTCCTCTGCAAGCCAGGCAGATGGCAAAGTCATCCCCGTCTCCTGATGGTCTCCTCGGTGCCTTGTGAGGACCTGTGGGTGACTGCTGTTGTTCCAAGCATTCACATCATTTTTACTAGGAAATCTCCAGTGAAAACCACAGTGAAAGTTTATAAAAATCTGAATCTAAAATCTCATTTCAGCTTTGGATTTATTTTTCCAGCTGTGTCTGTTGCCCCACTCACATATATATGGAAACTTCACCTCTCTTCCCATCCACCCCTTCCCAAATGGGGGACAGGAGGGAATGTAACAAGGCACCAACAAGTGACAAAGTAATTAGACAGCAAGGGAAAAATATTCTTCCTTTCTTAGACTCCTTTCTTTTCTCCTGTCTTACCTAGAAAACTGGGGAGAAAATAATATGTAGTGTAACGGGAAAGCACTTCAACTTTGCAGATGAGAAGCAAATAAAATGTGGATAATAGCACTGTTTGTTACTCCAAATTTAAAAATAAATATTAAAAAGCAAAAACTTTTCATTATAACCTCAGTCCTCCTGTGTGACATATTCTGCATCTGTAAGTGTCGGTTTGGATCCAAATTAATGCTCTTACAAACAAATAGCCATGTTCCAAGGTCAAAGCTGTTCCTCAGTGCTCAGAACTGCCTGTCTTTCTCTCCACAGCTTAATGGCAGGAATCCTTGCGGGAATGCTTGCTAAACATGACACAGATACATGTGTCCGGATGGGTCTGCTTGCTGCAAGCTTGTCTCTCCGTTCCTACGAGCCCATTTCCCCAGAAATCAGCACTTCCAGTGTCAGCCAGGAGCAAGTCAAGGGCAGGAGCTGGCCAGAGGTGAAGGTATGGAAGATGGACTAGGGCACCATGGCTTTCTCATCCATCACTTCCTCACACTCCCAGCAGGAACTGGGCTGTGTTTTGTGCTTCGAGCTCCAAAGCTGGCTGCTGACCAGAGAATTTAGACTTTTGGTGCATGCTACCTTTTGGTAGGTAAAGTGTCAATGGAGTGCATTTGGTGACAACTTGTATTGCACTGTTCACACTCATGTTTGTCTGCTGCTTTTCCCCTTTTTTTTTTTTTTTTGTGGGTTGCAACAACCACAGCTTGATTCTTCTATCTGTTAAGAGTTGGTCTCATCTCCCCCTCTAAGGGGAACACTAATCTGTTTTGGTCTTGAGTAAAACCTCAAGGAAGGTGGCCCCAACCCAGGGACCTTCTTCTTTATAAAGTTTCTCATCTTTCAGACCTCCTGCTTCCTTGAACCTCCAGTCCTTCTAGGTCTTCTGTTGAGGGGATTTTTCCTTTTTCCACCTCATGTCACTGTTGTCCATTACCATGGTAGCTCCCCTGACGCCGATTCCCAGATCTTCAGGACCATGTCTCTTCAGGTGGGCTCAGCAGCAACTTCCTCTCCTGCTGCTCACTCCTGGTTTCTATCCAAGAGGTCCCATGGACTACAACCTGTGACAGGCATATATCTCTGTAGGACAACGTCATCAGTCTTCCCAAGCCAGCCAGCAAATGTGGCACTTTCTTGCTCTGAAGTCCAATGACCCTGGATAAAGCCAGCATGACTAATCAGAGCGGGGTAACCAGGGGCCAGCTGGTGGCCTTTAAAAGCCAACCACCCCTTGTTCTGCACACATTCCTCTGAATTCGGTGCTTCCTTCCTCTTCAGCCCAGTGTCGAGTCTGAAGCAAAAGAGAACAAACATTACTCCCCTACCCACCCATACACCTCAGAAAGTTGGCTCAAGCCCCTCTCTCCACGCCTCCATTTCTGACCACTTGGCAAACCACTGGGTACTTGACACAGAAAACTTCCCACATGTGGCCGGCTGGAGAGGAGTGCTCAAAGGCATGCAATCCTACCAGGGCACCGTGTGCTGGGACCAAAACATTCAGACACACCTTCCCTTCCTTCTGGAACAAGAATTCTCACGATACCGTTGCTGCATCTCAGGCTGATGATATTGTTTCCCAGGAGGAGGGGAAGCACAGTGCTTGTTCACAGGTGGACATGCAAGCCGTGTGGCTCAAACTACTCTGCTGAGTTCACAGTGAGTCCACGGCAAAGACAGAACACAGGAGAGCTTCCTTGACCCTGTCCAGCCTAGAGCTGCATGGTGATCCCTCTGCCTTTAACTCCTCCAGCATCTTAATTAGCAGGACACATACACTTAGATCAATTTTATACAAATTAGGTCTGGTCCACAGCCTTTTGACAATTAGTTACAGTAGCCAGCTTGGCTATGGAAATCAGCTTGTCACTCTTCTGTTGTGTAACTTAGCTTCCAGAGATACCTCTTTCAGACGTCTTCCAGCCCCTGAGTGACTAAACTCAAGGGTGAGAAGACACCACTTCTGCCTCTGTTTTTTCAGCCTTATGCAGGACCATCAGTGGCTGGCAGGGGAGTAACAAGGGCTGGTAGTGGGCAATGGAAGGAGATCTCTGTGTGGGTCTCATGGGGATACTTGCTGGCTCGGGACTTATGAGCCATTCCTACATCAGAGCTAAGAAGGCCAGTGACCAGTGAACTCATCCGTGGTCCACAGGGGAATGCCCACTGTGCAACTGGAAATGCCAAAAAGATGTCTAGGGGAGGGCAAGGCAGAGAGGGTCCAACACAGGCTTCAGGTACAGCCTCCCTCTCCCTTACAGCCTTACACCAGCTGCGGTGTCCCCGTCAATCATCACAACAGGCATTAATGAAAATACCTGTGTTTTGCTAGTACAACTTTGTTGCTATACAGAAAATAATAGCGGCAGATGTGTAGAAAATAATCTCTCTGGTCTCCTGCATGGAGTGGAAGATGAAGTGTGCCCGTGCGCAGGCACATGTGTACCTGTCACCGAGCAGGGACGGGGTGGCCGCGGTGGGAGGGTACTGGGGTGTTTCAGAGCGCAAGGGAGGGAGATGGGGCCCACGCAAGCATCTGTCTTTGCTCACAAGCAGGGAGGTGGGACACAGCAGGGGCGGGGGAAAGGGCTGTGCCCCCCAGGGTAGGTCCCTGTGCTATAAAAATGACTTCAGCACCCAGCAGCAGGGAAGAGGCAGCTTCCACCTCTGCTTCTGCCTCAACAGTCTCGTCTGGGCAGGAAGACCCTGAGCAAATCCAAACCCTGAGGATGAAGGTCCCTGTGCTGATGGTTGCTGTGCCCCTCCTGGTGCTGCTTTCCTCAGCCCCGGCACCATCCAAGGCACTGAGGGCCTGGGCCAGCACCCTGGAGAGGCAGCCAGGAGCTGGGGGCCATGGAGAAGACCCTTGGCCACCTGGAGATGGAGGAGACAACCTGCCCAGGCAGGGCTCGGAGGGGAGCCACCCCCCAGCTGCTGTGTGGGAGGTGATGGGAGAGGCCCTGTCCGGCTCTGGGTCCCCCAGCAAGGCCATGGCCAAGCCCCTGCTGGGCAGCAGCAAGCAGGAGCCCCCCAGCAAGCCCCAGAGGTTCCCACGGCAGCCCTCCCGCAGCAGGAGACTGGGGCTGAGCCATCACCTGAAGGGCCACGGGAAGTTCAACAGGGACACGGTAAGAGCAACCCCTCCTCAGACGGTGAGGGTTAGGGTTTGCATGGGGGGTTGGTGGGGAGGATGGGAGTGAGGGGAGGTGCCAGCCCTCGGGTCAGGCAGCTTGGTGAACCCCTTCGGCTGACCCGTCTGCAGGGCATGGAGGAGCCACATATCATTGCAAATGCCTAACGAACAGGATGGGGCCAAAGAAATGGGCCCTTCCCTCAGCTTCACAGCTCCGTGGGTTTCTCCAGGGTGGGCACGATGCTGCCAGCTCCCGGCACTTGTTATAATAACAGGGAGCTAGCAGCAGCCCCAGTGGGTCTGTGCAGTGTGTAGCAACGAGCAGGTCCTGAGCATAAACAGTGTCACCACTGCAGAGACACCAAAACCAGCTGGGACAGCCCCAAATGCACTGCCATGCAGGGAGAGGAGAGCATCCTCCCGGCACATCCTCCATCTGCCCTGCGACTGGTGCTCCCAGCAGTTTTCCCACCCAAATCCATGCAGTTGGACAGCTGTACATGCGTGCCAGGCAGCCAAGGATGGGTTTGGGGAGAGCAGGGATGGAGCAGCACCTCCCCTCCAGGCAGAGGGTTACTACACGCACAGGGGCTGCTACCATCTGCCCTCACGCTGGCAGTAGCTGCCTGAGCAACTCAACCAGCTCTCCGTATTCAAAACTGAGTTCCCCACGCACACCTGAGCCCCAGCACCCCCACACTGAGCCGAGGGAGTTCCCATGGCACCATAAAAAGCAGGCAGGACTGAGGGAAGCAGGAGCAAGTGCTGAGTGTGCCACATCCCTGCAAACATTGGGTGGAAAAGTCACTTTTGGGCCATTCCTCATGAGCTGAGCATGAAAGCACCAGCCACAACATGGTTGCACAGCACTGTGCAGCTTGTGGTACAGACAAGGGTGGTGGGCAGAGATAACCCTAAAACCCCATCCGGTACCTGGCGAGGCTGGGAGCAGAGCCTGTGGTCGTGCACGCAGGCAGCGAGCAGGCAGAAGGCGAACACAGGTCTTGCTGCACTTGTCCCTATGTACTGTCCCCTGTGCTGCAAGGACAGTCCTGCTCCAGCCCCAGCACCTGCAACACTCCTCGGCTCCCAGGGTCTTACGATCACCATCCCAGCAGCGTTACCATAAAGCTCTACCACAGGGGTACCATGCCCTGACACCCCTCGCTGGGGTGATGGGAGCAGCTCACAGTGCTGCCCGGAGTGAGGCACAGACCTGCCCTGTGGGCTCAGCACAGCACCTGAAAAATAAGCAACTTCTCCTTTATCAAACCCAGACCGCCTTTCGGTGGGACACAAGTAGAGCTTGCCTGAACCATGAGGTGGGTGACTCTGCGCGGGGCAATCCTCTGCTGGGGTGGGTGTCATCGCAGTGAGAGGGGAGAGGTGGTGGTGGGGTGGGGGGTGTTGTGGCTGTGGGGGCCAGCTGCTTAGTGTGCTTTCTGGCAAAATCAGTAATGAGCTGCCCCTGAAACTGCTTCCTTGGGCCCTGACTTCTCCAGCTCCTTACCTGATGCTGCTGCTCTATAGCCTGGCGAGCAACTTGTCCTGGCTAGTGCAGGTTTTACCGCATTATTTTACCATTTTTAAATGGAAACCAAATGTCCAGCAGCAAATGCTCATTCCATTATACCATATAATCTTCTGCAATTTGGCTTTGCTCTCTAGTAAGATTCTCTCCAGCCTGCCTGTCTGGAGAGTTCTGGAGCCGACAGCCCCTGGCAAGCACAGTCCTGGGGCTGAGCAGTTCCCATCACCCCAAAATGACTGACTAACCATCTGTGGGGCATGCACACCCCAAAAGGAAACCTTCTGACTTTACAAGCCTGCTCAGAAAGTTACCTCTTCGAGCCTGTGTATGGCACAGGCTCCTCGGGGCCGAGGCTCTCAGTGGCATGAGCAGAGAGCGATGACCTGGCTTTGACTGGGAGGGGGTCCCAGGCCAGGGCTGGGCAAGGCTGGACATCCACACCGTGACCACCTCTCCCCCTCCCCCTGTAGCATTCCTGCCATGGGATCCAGTCCCGGCCTTGCCAGAAGCCCTCCGACTGCAGCGGCTGCCTGGGGCTCTACACCTGCAAGCTGCCCACCAGCACCTGCGACCTGAAAGCTGTCTCCAGGCAGAGAGGTAGGCTGCAAGACCCTGGCATCGGGGACCCCCACACCCAGCCACCCACAAGCACAGCCCTTCGGCTACACCCCTCCAAATCCAAATCAGACCTACCCTGTACAGAGCAGCATCTCATCCCCTAAACTCAGCTGCGCAGGGCTCCCAGTTTGTCCTGCCAGCACTGGCCACCCTCAGTGATGAATGAATGACTGTGGCGAATGGAACATTCCTGTATGTTTCTGTAAGGGCTGGGATTTTCTCAGTGCCCTGAGCCCTCACAGGACACCGACAGCCCATGCGGGAAGCCAAGGAGGGGAACAGGGCTCAGGATTTAGCCAGTGGCTTGGGAGTGCACAAGTGTGTCTCTCACAAGCATCCCAGTGCCACAGAGCTGCTCCTGTTGGTGTGCACGAGGGACCAACAGGGAGCAGAGATCGCGGCTTTTAACATTTAACCGCACAGAGCGAGTGTTGCAGTTCTCCAGTACCCCTTGGGATATCCATACTGCTCCCAGACTGGCCTCTTGCCTTAGCAAGTTCATCTACCCCCACATGCACAAAGTCACAGAGTAGAAACTCATCCAAGGCTGCTAAACACACACACACCAGCTTTGCTGCAGGAAACCCTCAGTCGTGGGACATACAGTAGGCAAGTAAAATATTCTGGGTATATATAGCTTGTGTGTGTAAGGTTTATAGGATATAGGGTGTACCCAGTATATGTGCTCTGTTCATACAGTCTTCTCTGGGCATCTGCTGGTGGCAGCCTCCATAGGAGGGCACGTGGACCTGTGGTCAGACCCAACACAGCCAGTCTGGGTCTTTTCTTTGCAGGTGGATTCCTCCAAAGCATCTAAAGCCCTGAGGGACGCAGGGTCCTGCTCATCCCAGAACAACATGGCTTGATGTCAAGCTGGAGAAGCTGTCCTGCAGCTGGAGACCAATGCTCTCTGTCTGAGTTTCATTTAAAATCCTTAATGACACAGCTGTAAATGTTTTTATCATTGCACTTGTTATGTTGCTGGTTTTTAACGCCTACCCTTGAATTTTATGTGCTATGTAGGCTTGAGTCCCACTTTCCTGAGAGCTGCCAATGAAAGCACTGAGTGGCCACAAAGCCCCACGCTGGCAGAGCCCATGTGGAGCCCCCAAATGAGACAAATGGGGCTATTTCACAACCCATTTTAATTTGAGCTATTCAGATGTTGCAGTAAAAGCTGCCAGTATCTCAACATGCTCCCACACAAGTTCCAGCTGAGCTAAGGAACCTGTGAGCATCCGGCATCCCGGGAAACCCTCCCAGCTCCTTACCATGGCTCTTGCCATGGAAGGCTAAGTCCCATGCTGTTGAAAATGCCACTTGAGAAGGGGAACGCGCAGCCACCAGACACAGGCTTGGTGGCAGGGGACCACACAGGACACCTGCTTCTGGAGGCCTGAGCTGAGCCACAAGATCAGCTTCACTTAGCACCCCACAAAGCTTTGCAGGCATCCTGGTCCCCTTTGCATGTGTGGGTGCATTCCAGCTTTGCAAGACCCCATTTTGCTACCATTAAAAACACCTTTAAAAATAGAACCAAACCACAGCATTTAAGTCACCTTGAACTCCAGCACCATCTCCTGTGTCAGACTAGGGTTCAAGAAATGCCAATTTTGCTCAGCACACCCAAGGTGCAGCCCCCCACACCTCCCACCTGGTCACTCCTGCGGGAGCCTGACTCCTGGCAGGGGGAGATAAATGCTGCTGGCTTCTCTGACCCCCCTCTATCACTGCCTCAGCCATCCTTGCACATGGGTTGGGGACTGCGGATATGCAGGTACTGCCTGCTCCCTGCCCTGGAGGTCATCTGGGCCAACCACCTGCTCAAGCAGGGCCACCTAGAGCCATTTCCCAACTTAGCTGGTCCCCAGATAGTGGCACATGTCAGAGACATAACAAGCCCCAATACACTGGGAGCCAGCGAAGCACCATCTTCTCCAAGCGCTCACCCCTCCACCTCTGCACCCACCCAGCTGCCTGCTCCTGTCACCACCCATCATAGCTCATTTCTTCTGTCCTGAAACACAGCAAAAGAAGAGGCTGCCACTGGAGGAAACTTCAGAAATGCAGGCTTCGAAAGACTGGACCCACCACTTCCCCTCTGTTACCAAACGGAGGTGAGCTCCTCTGAACCCCACTGATGGTCACCAAGGCCCTCTCACCCTGGAAAGCCCATTGACCACAAGAACACCCCGACGCTTTTTCAAACCCTCTGTCAGCCCTGTGTAGCCCAGCATAGCACAGCTGCCCACACAGCTCTCACCCTGCAACCCCCCAGGAGCTGTGAAGACATTTCCCTTTGGGCCACAGCAGAACTGCAGAGGAGCCCTAAGGATGCTCCAGCTGCTCTTGACTCTGCCCTCACAAGTGGTTCAAGGGAAACAGCTTTCGCACTAGTTGGAAAAGAGTCCTCACCCCCCTCCAGCCTCCGTGTGCCTCCCCTGACACCTCCCCACCTCTCCTCCTCACCAAAACAGACAGAGGAGAGGCAAGCAGGAGGGGGGCAATGGCAGGTCCTGCCTCCACCCCAACAGGGAGCAAAGGAGGCAGCAGCAGGCACATTGCCTTTGCCTGCCTCCTACCGCACTGCCCAGCAGCAACACCTGGGACGGGAGAGGAGAGACTGTCTGATTTTCAGGAAGCGGGTCTCGCAGGTGAGACCCTGCAGGTGAGCTCCACTTCAGGCTCCCCCTCCAAGTGGCCAGGTGAGGGAATGAGGCCACCTGGGCTGCAAGGCTCACGGGGAAGCCAAGGACTTGGCCTGGCTGAGGGCTCAGCAGCTAGACGTCCTCTCCGGCTCACACTTGGTGCTGGGTGGGCTGGTGGGCAGACACAGCTTGTCCTCCTCCCCAAAACATCAAGGGTCTGCACGCCTTTTACACCACTTGCTTTTAATTACACTGAATAAGGAAAGGGCTCTCCTCATGCCAGGATCCCCTGGCACAGCCACCCGGGGAGCTGGCTGGCCCATCAAGTCCTCAGTAGGTTTAGTGGTTCCCCCTTACCCTCTTCCCTTGCTTAGAAGCTCCCCCCGGTTAGCCCACATCACCCCTGTAGCCCCCAGTGTCCTAGCTTTGCAGAGACCTATTTCCATACATCTCTGTTCCTCCCCTTCTCTGTGCCTGAGCTTTGCCTGCTCAGTCCCGTGGGAGTCCAGCTTTGGCCTCCTGCAGCACCAGGCAGAGAGGAGGCAGGGCAAGAGTCATCGGTTAGTGATTTTTCTAACCCAAATATAAATAGAAAAATACAACAAAACAAAGAATTGACTAGCTAAGAGATCCAGTCTGCTGGGATGCCTGCAACGTGCTAGTGCAGAGTTCAGAGAGTGCTTGGTCCAGTGCATGGTACTGTAGATAGCCAGAAACCCATCCTGGCAGCCCTGCAGCCATCAAATCTTCCTGCGGCACCACATGTCTGTGAGGGCACGTCCTGGCCGTGGTCAGATCACCCAAGGCTGTTGGCTCCTGGAAACAGGCTAAATGGGAATGGTTGATAATAGTCTGATTTATTGCTGTTAAATGGTAGAGCCATTCTCTTCTGTGGAATGAGGATGTGCTTCGCTCTTATTTTTTATGAAGAAATTTCATTTTACTACCTGGAGAGATGGAGAAAGAAAAATAGACTCCTAATAAGTGACAGACAAAACAAGTGTCATTCCTTACCACCACCATCTGAGCAAGCCCATGCAGAGAATCACCGGTGCTGCCAGCCCTCGGTCCTTATCCACAGCCACTTGCCCTGCAAAGCTGGAAGCAGGTGCCTCCAGAGCAGGTCACAGCTCTGGCCACCCCCTAGGAGCAGCACTGCAGACTGAGACTCTGCAAGCCCCCAGACACACCCTCCAGAGCCCATTTTCCCAGCGTCCTGGAAGGTGAATGTTTTACTAAGCTCACCTGGGCAGAGTGTGTGTGGGTAAGAGGCAGGGCACCCCAGCCCCACAGACACTGCTGCTCTTAAATGGCCGAGAAAAGACAAGAGGGCCAAGGATGCAATTTGAACAGAAGATCAAGCTCTCTTAGCTGTGGTGTCCAATGGCTTATCAAGGACTTTTAACCTCAGTCTGGAGCTCTTGTCTAGCTCCCCTTACAGTGAGGTCAACCTCAGGATACTCCTGGGCAATTCTCACTGCCTAAGGGTAAATATGAAGGCAGAGGAAACTGTGCCATTTCCCCCATCAGGACCTGCATCCACCACTTCCAAGTCACTGGTTGCTCCACTGCCTCCTCAGACCTGTCCGTCTCCTTTGGAAGACACAGACATAGCTTGTGACCCAATCTTTGGATCTCCACCAGCCTCCAGACAAGTGACAGATCAGGGGGCAGAGCCAACAGCTCACCAGAGCAGTGACACACAGCCAGGCACTGATCACTCAAGGCTCAGAGCACTGCTCTGCAGGAAGCCCCACACAGTCACTAGAAGAGCCCTGCCACCCCTTGACAGCTTCTTTGGTGACAAACATGAAGGCAAAAGAAGCCCAGGCCTCCAAGGGTTTTGCTGGTTCCTTACCTAGGCCTTTCAGGAACCTATTGACTCCACTCTGCTCCCCACTGGGAAGTGTTTCCAGGTACTCCTGAGCCCGTATCTCAAACAAACCTGCAGAAAGAAAGAAAGAAATCAACAACTTCTATTTCGCTTCTCTATAAATAAAAGCAAGAATGCCCATCCGAAAGCATACTGTCCCAGCTTACCAATAAACTACTGCACATGAGAGGGGACAACTCACCCCAGCTCCTCCACCACCTGAGCCCAGATCTGGGAAAGGAGCTTTGGTCTGCCTCCTCCCTCCCCGCTGCAAGGCTGACTGAGCTTTTATACCTCACACAGGGAGAGACCTGTTCATTCTGCTACAGACTCAACTAAGTCCAGAGAGCAAGATCATCTGGGGAACTGTCACACAGGGTTTCCCACACTGCAAAACCTCTTTTACTCAGCCACTTCCAAGTGTCCACTGCTCATTAGTGCTTAGGAGGAAGCTGCTAATCCAGCACCGAGCTGCAGCAGGGATGAGAAACTTCAGCTGCCAGTACAGCCCTCGGGATTATGGGACAACAGTAGTGAAACAACAGAAGCAGCTCTGGGAAGGACATGAGCATCTATATTTTCTACTAGCCAAAACAGCATAACCAATCCAGCCAGTTCTTCCTGTACACATGGGAAGAGGACATAAGGGACTGCAAGAATGAATGTCATTCCAGCAGTGTATCCCTTCTGTGGTGGTCCTGATGGGAATTCAACATGGAACAGAAGAGGCACACACATGGAGGACAGTGTTTATGTCCCTTACTGCAGCAGTGAAGGGTGCCTGTAAACCTCAACAAGAAACTACCAGATCACGCACAAAAAGCCCCTGTTCTCCAGCAGCTGGTGCCTATGCACTGTGCAAACACCACTCTCCTGTGAGGTGATGTTCCCCTTTGGGAAGATAGGAAACAGAGACAAAAAATCCCCAAGTCACTTCCTGAAGGCCATGCAGGGGTGTCAGAACAAACCATCAGCCTGCCCTAGTGCATCCCTATCCACTTCCCTCCCAGTGTCCCTGCAGACACTGCAGCCTCCAGCCACGGTGCTGGAGATGGAGCTGGCAGCTGGTGAGCATCTCTCAGCTCTTGCAGGAGCAACAGCAGAGTTTCCACAACAGCAAGGCCCAGGCAGAGCCCCTCACCTCTGACCCCCTGTTTCCGCAGCTCCCGCTCCTGAATGAAGCCCCCAAACATCTGTGTCTCCATGAAGACCTCCAGGAAGCGTCGGAGGCTTTTGGAGGAGACGGACTTGCGGAAAGCCTCACGCTGCAGGGTCCGTTCCTCTCGCTCGGTGGGAGTCAGAAAGAGGGAGTAGTGGCCCACGATCTCCACAAAGAAACGGACAAAGGCCTCAGACACCACCTCGTTCAAAGGGCTGGTCTCTAAGGTGAAAACAAAGAGGCAGTGGTCAGGACAGTGCAGTAGGACATGCTAGGAAAAGCTCTGGGTAAAACCTCCCCGGCATTTTCAGAACCAGGCTGAGCGGAAAAAGCTGCTTGAGAGAGACAGCACCCTGGGCAGCGCTTGCAATGGAAGAGGACCAGGCTGCTGCTACTTTGAAAGCCATCAAGCTTTGTCTTGGCTCCCCTGCAACTAGGAAATGCCCATAGTGCCCTCCAAAGAGGTGTCCCAGCCCAGCTGCCTGTGAGCCACACAGCCACCTCCAAGACTGCAGCTCTGCAGGTGGACTGTCCCCCAGAGAAGCCTGCATCACTCACATGATCAGCAGAAGAGAGAAGCCTGTGGGACCCCCCCTGCCCCGAAAGGAGCACAGGTGTTGCCTGGAGCTATAAGGGAAGGACAGACAGAGCCAGGAAGGGGTAAGTCCTGTTTCTCTTCACACAAAGAGAATTGTCCCCGGCGCAAACGGAATATTTAATACAGCTTAAACTGAAATCATCACCTACCTCCAATTTCCGTGGTGTTAAATTCAATACAAGCCTAGTTCTCCCCTAAGAAGCAACAGGAGAAAAAGGAGCAGGAAGAGATGCAGTTTTAAGCTGAAAGGCACTGTGCTTTACCCTGCTTGCCATTGACAGGGCCCTCCTCCTTGTCACTCGCCAGCTCGTTCCTCTGCTCCAAGATGTGCTCTAGGGCAGCCTGCAGCTTGCGGGGCAGGATGGAGTCCTCATCTTCCATCTGCAAAACAGAGCCACCTCCTCAGGACCTGGGGTGAGGGCACAGCAGGCCCCTGCCCTTCTCTGCACCAGCTCCTATCCCGTCCCCAGCACGGCAGGGGTAGCACTGAAAATGAATTGTAAGGAGAGGAAGAGGTAGAGCTCGTAATACACTTGGCAAGTTCCCAGCACCTCCCAGTACAGGACTACCAAGAAGCATGAGAGGAAAGAGAAATGGGGTGCCTTGTCCCAAATATTCCCCTATTCTCAAAGAGTATCAGGTGTCCAAAGAACATCAGGTGTCCAATCTGAGAGGCTACCAGGCAGCGCTCACCTGTGGCCCCACTGTCTGCCTGCCTGCAAGCACTGGCACCACCACAACGAGGACGCATCCGAACAATGCTGCCATGCGGCCAGGTGAGCACAAGCCCCTGCTCAGCTCTGCTCAGGCACCAACTATGTCACGGAGAGTGTTCCAGAGGCATAATGAGTTCCTGTAGGTGAAGGAACTGCTGCTGACTGTGTGTGAGCTCCTATCAGCCCTGGCTGAAACAGCATGATACAGCTTAAACCTCCAAAGGAGAGGTGCAAGGTAAAGCATATCCCTGCAGCTACGGCAGCTAGCAAACGAGAACTGCACCAGAGTGGCCTTCATGCACATGTTACTCCTTGCAGCAGGAGGTGTACTCGAGCCATCCTACCCATGGGACTGGAGGCACAGCAGAGATGTATGCAGGCAGCACTGCTCAGTGATCTGCTGAAGAGCTCAGGGGCAAAACTAGCTTCCCAGGCCAGAAGCAAGCATGTTCACTCATCTATCCTCTTCCCTTCAATATCCTGTCCTCCTCTCCACAACAAAGAGAAGTAAAAATCAGCAGGCAATCTTGTCTGCAGAGCAACTACTCTCTTCCTGTTTGCCAGCTTCCTACTTGTGACCCACCTAGTGCAAGGAGTGAGGAATCACAACTCCTTGGGCAGGAAGGGATTTGAAGAAAACATCAAGGCTCCCTTCCCTGCTCAGGGCTGGGTATGCGATAGGAGCAGGACTGACTGACACAGGCTGGAAGAACCCCCATTGTTGCCCAGTAGACAGTGCTAAGCTGAAGCTTTCTAGCTCTGCCCTTAGCCTTACAGGATGCCACTTAGGGACCCTCAAGTGCCACCGTTTCCCCTCTTTAAAAAACAAAAAAGAGAGAGAGAGAGAGAATGCACAATCATTCAGTCCTCAACAGCTGTGGTTTGAGACTGTTGTACTACATACGCACACAGCAACCCCTATAACAGTGCCAATGACAAATCCTGCCTCAGTTTGTGTGGGGAGTAAGCACTGCAGCCAGCCAGGCAGACCAGCAAACAGGTGGATACGGTCTGGTGGAAGAAGGGACAGAAGATGAAGGATACGAAATAGTTCCGCTCACCTGTCTCAGAAACCGGTTATTTACAAGGTCAACAACGAGGACCTAAGAACAAGAGAGCAAGAATAAAAAGGGGAAGTCATTATTTCCATCACTGGGGTTTATCTTAATCTGTAACTGCTCTGGAGGAAACACTGGCCCTGCCCTGGGCTCCTCCTACCCACCACCACAGCTGGAGCAGGCACCCAGAGTGAGCCAAGAGCCGAGCCCTTGTTGCGGCTTTCTAACTACATCGCCACAAACCGCAGAACAGCTTGGGCAGCAGGAGGCTGTGCTCCAAGCCCAGCTCACCGCTCCTCACCCCCACGTTGGAGTCTGAGCTCCATCTTTTCTCCCCGTGCGCTGCACCACTGTCCCCTGGGTAGACATGGAGGGAAATACCTCCCTGACCACAGTCAGCCTTGCTGAGCTCACCCTTGTGCATGGTGAAGCTGGTTCTTAATTATTTGTTACATTTATTAGGCACCTGTGTTAATCAGAGGGGCAGCTATCCCGGCCCATTTTTGGTGATCACACTTGAAGCCTGGCAGGCTTTGCGCTTAGCCCCTAAACAGCGCTATGCAGAAACCAACAAAAATTTTTAATAAAATCACCTCCAACCTGCAGCAGCCCCGCAGTGGGAGATCCCAGCCCCCTGCCTTCCCAAGTTGCGGACAAGGCGGCGTGCAGACTTCTGCCTCCTCCCTCACCCCATTCACCCCATGCCTGCAGGAGCCAGAGGATGAGAGCTTGGCTCCTTCAGCTGCCAGCTGCTGAGGCAGACTCTCAAGCGCAGCCTTTCTGGCACAAAAGAGAACTCAGCCCACGGGAAGCAAGCGAGAGCACAGCTGCGGTTGGGTGCACAGCTCACCTCCTCCACGGGGAGCTCCTTCAGACGGGGCAGGGAGCTGGAGAGCAGGCCGATGAGGAAGGGAGTGGGCGAGCACACGATGTCGATCATGGAAGGCGGCAGCACAGGGATGTAGGTGTGCTGCCAGGTGAAGGGGTACAGCAGGGCCACCGTGGCATGGCAACACTTGGAGAGAGTGCTGGAAGATGAAACACAACCGAGGGCAATGGCTGGTCAGTCAGGAGATCAGTGGTGCTTCCTAGAAATCGGGGCTCTTTCAATTGCTCCCTTTATTTACTAGGGGCTTTCCGAGACTTCTGACCCCATTTTTCAGCTTCAGGAGTAATGACTTGAGCTCAGGTTACCCTGGCCCACGTGCACGGGATAAGAGATGGGTCCCACAGAGTCCAGCATCCGCTCCTCCAGTGCCCTGATGGGAAACATCAGACAGGCACGGGGTCTTCCATACCACTGCCTTTCATTTACAGAAATGAGTTTATTCTCCCACATCATGCCGCTGTGGCTGTTCCCATGGGAAAGCCACGGGTCTGAACACACAGGGGCTATACTATCCAGCACAGACAGTGCACAGCCATGGTGTGCAGAATACAGCTCCATCACTACAGCAGCTATCTGTTGGGCTTCACTGTGGCCCACTCACCTGCTGACCATACTCTCGGCCTCCTCAGTACAGCTGGACAGCCTGCTTGGACCCCCTGGTAAAGCCCTGGGCACAACCTGTAGTCACAAGGTCCCCAAGTGTTCCTGCAGGTTGTCCCAGCCACGGTCCAGCCCTGCTCCTTGGCTTGCTACCTGTGCAGCACATACACTTTGCCTCTGGGCAACCCTTAGCAGGAGTACTCGTGTGCCAACAGCATGCTTTTCTACTGGTCCCAGTCACACCTAGCTCCTAGCAGCCACGCTAGAGCACAGGGAACGGAGAAAGACAGCGGTAGCCAAGGCTACCCAGGCACCCTGCAGCCTGTGGAGCCTGCCAAGGCTGCTCAGAACCTTGGAAAAGTGAAATCCCAGGAGGGGAGCACATGGCTGGCTTCTGTAGGAAGCTGCCCAAAGCTCATGGGACCACAACCTTTCTTCTTCCCTCTTCAAATGCCACCAGTGGTTCGGCTGTTAGTGCCTTTGCTGACAACTTCCAAGAGGGTCCGTCCAGAAATGCCAGCAGCTCTCTGTCAGAAGGCAGGCAGGGTCTGCAGTCAGACAGAGCAGAGCTTGCTGCAGGGCATCATTTACTCATCCGTTCTGGAAGCATTTGTATGAGTCAAGGGAGGGGGAAGGCTTGCCACTATAAACCCTGTGTATAACGTCATTTTGTTTTACTAGCATTCAGGTCTTGAAAGGCTGGAGGAGGAGAGGGAGGCTGGTGTGGCCTGGAGGAGTCACGTCACGGAGGAAAGGCGCCCAGCTGGCTCCTGTTAAACTCCACGGAGGAATTTACACTCAGCAACCCGGATCTGGCAGTTTACTGCTGCCTAGAGAGGGAAGGGGTTGGATGGGTGTGGTCTCGACCTTGATCTGAAAAGCAAAGCCTGCTTCCCCACCGCTCCCCAGCTAAGTCTGGTGGATTTGATCTCTGTGCTGTCATGCCAACACGCACTGGGCAGAGTGTGGTGGCTGGGCTACAGCTGGATGCTTTCATCAGTAAGTTCAGTTTAGCAGAACACCACTGTGGCTGTTGGGACAACAGTGTGACCGTATGCAGTAATCAGGCAGTAAACATCATTAAACAGATGATGCTTTTTGGAGATAAGTAAATCCCAGAGGAGAGGCTGGAATCTGATTAATGTGAGAATTTTATCTGGGACTGCAACAGGTAGGGAATAGGCACTCGTGAGGGATGCCTGGGATGTGTGTG
This sequence comes from Syrrhaptes paradoxus, assembly GCA_013400615.1. Lineage (NCBI taxonomy): Eukaryota > Metazoa > Chordata > Aves > Pterocliformes > Pteroclidae > Syrrhaptes > Syrrhaptes paradoxus. Next base: position 110,208 of record VZTO01026235.1, on the reverse strand, counting down.
CACTGAGAAAGTCTCTTCACAATATGGGGACAGTTTCCTCTCCCTGCACTCCCAGAGGCTTGCCTTTTCTTAAGGGGATACTCTATAAAAACAGAGGAGTGTCCTTCAAAGGCTGTGTCACAGACTGGTAGCTTTAAGCCTTTAAAGGGGAAAAACCCCTCAGTTCCACATCCTTGTTTAAGAGGTGTTAGAGTATCCCCCTCCCTTCTCCATAGTCATTCCTGGTGTGGCTGCCCCTCTGCCGCTGCTCTCAAGCCGTGCCTGCCCTCATCAGCAAGCCCATGTCTTGCTATGTCTACCACACATAATGAATCTGAGAGAAACAAAATAAAAATAATGAGAAAACACAGAGCTAGTAAAAAACAGGAATATTTAAAAAAAAACAAACAACCCACCCAGAAAAAACTGTGGGAAGAATATCAGAGCAGATTACTATCTAATCTTGAAAGGAACTGCAACAAGTTAACGTGGCATCTCACAAGTGCACTCCAAGTTAATGAGATCCTCTAAAAACTGCCTCCTGAGGCTGTGCTACTTGTACACCCGTACATTTCAGGCCATTGTAGAATATGCAAAAGCAGGGGCTTCTCTTCCCCTCCCTTACTGCAAAGCATATTTTCTGCTCCTCAATTTCTGACTGATAATAGCCCCAGTAACAACAACAGCAGCATCATGGTGAAAGCTGAAAAAACTCCTCCCTTCATCACTTGTGCGCAGCACTGTGACATTGCTCTTAGACCACCGGCCCTGGACTTCCTCTTCTTTCAGGAGGGGTTGAAGGTGGAAGTGTTAGAAGTTTCACCTTTGTCACAAATCCTCAATCTTGAAGGCACATCCAGCTTTCCGGCCTAAAGGCGGGAACGGCCTTTATAGGCAGCCCTTGAAGGGAAATTATCTCTGTGATTCCAGGTAGCTCCACAGAGGAACTGCAAGCAGCTGAAGCACATGGTTATTTACGGCATGGTGAGACATTACGGCATGCTGTCTCCTCCTATATTTATGGTGGGTTGTTCTTCCCTCAACCCTGCTCTGAAATCCCAGCGAGTACACATGGTACGTGAGAGATGAAGTGGGAGGAAAGATGGCTGAGGTCCAGTTCATGGAAGTCACAGACAGAGCTGTGTAAGTCTTGAAATTGTACGTACCATGCAGTTGGAAGTAAAAAAGAAGCCTTCCCTTTCCACCTTTCCATCTGTGAATGCCTCATCCCCTCCAGGATAAATCCTAGTGATATCTGCTCTGAAGCATTTCTCACTGTGGAAGACGTTTGCAGGGCACAAGACTGAGAGGGCTGAGGTCTGTGAGCCTCCTTTGAGGGCAGAGCAGCTCAGAGATGCACACAGGGGGCGTAACATTGAGGTGTCTCCTCTGCATGTGATTCAGACTTGCTCTGGAGATAAGTCTTAGGGAGCTGCAGCTTGCCAGGAGCCCAGCAGAACCTCTGTCGTCAGAATGACTCAGGGCTAAGCTCCCTCCTTCTCTTGCCTGCAGCACTGCAACAAAGTACAAGGAACTGCTGATTCACACCACGGCTACTGAGCCCTGCAAAAGAATCCAGCAGGATTAATTCCTTCTATGTCATCTGTGTGACTGTGTGCTCTTCAGCCAGCAGCGGGGAAGGGGCACCACCATCACCTAGCCTCTGTAAGGAACTGATGGAAGTGTCCCAGCTTCATGCTGGACCCACCCCAGGCCAGGGCTGAGCCGATTGGCACCTCTGTGAATAACATTTAAGAGGGGGCACAGAGCAATGGGTTGGTGTGGCCCCGGGGCAGGGCCCAGCTTGGGCGGGCTGGTCCAGCCATCCAGCTTCCTGCTCGGCTTCTGCGAACCGACCTGCCGTAGCCCAAGCCTCCACCATGGCTTGCCCGAGAGTCTGTTTTCCCGGGAGCCGATGAAGACCTGAAGACAGAGAGAGCCAGAAGGAAGATGCTGAAGGAGACAGCCATGCAGACACTCGGCCGGAATTATGAAATGGAACGCTCTCAGCATTTCCCCTGCCACGTGGTGAAGAAAGATGCAGCCGTAGAGGACCTCCACATTGGAACCAGTGCCGCCGGGGGGGAGAAGGTACAGAACAAAGGCTTTGGGCTTTGGGCAGAAAGGAGGGGTGGGGGAGAAGTGCCTTTTTAAGATGTGGTTTCGCTCTTTCAATATCTTGCTTCTTGTTGTAAATAGTTAATAATTTCAGTTGTTTTCTTGTTCTTCCCAAGTCGTGTCGGTCTCTTGCCCGTGACCCTAAGTGGTGAGTGAAACCCTCCCTGTCTCTGCCTCAGCCCACCAGGTGTTTAGAAAAAACTGTCCCCATGGCTTTATAAACCACGACACACTCTCAAAGCAGTATTTCAGTGTCAGTCAGCACTTTGAGGGCTCTTATAACAAACAGGCAGCCAATGCCTTCGGGTTACTAGAGCCAGTGTCCCTCCTGAAATCCTGATATCCCAGGACATATGCACCATAACCGTGATGAAAACTGCCGCCATTGGAATAATACTGACCCCGAGTGCTGTGTTTTGCTTGGTGCACCCCAGATGCCAGCAGGAAGGAAGAGATCTACCCAATGTGACTGCAGCATGCTCTGGGCAGTGCCATGCACTACCCTCAGGTCACAGAAGTTCAATGCCAGTTGTTCAAATGGGACACAGACATCACTTTTTAAGGCTTTTTAGTTTCCACAGCTAATCCTTCAAATACTGCAGGTCTTTAAAGTACCCTTTCAAGATCCAGAGCACATTTTCATGGGTTCGTTCAGCCTCCTGTAGGGAACACGGCTGAGCTGCATGTCTGATGACACCTGCACAGGAGCTTGCAGGAGAGACTGAGCTATTGCTAGTATAGAGGCTAAAAAGTATTTATGTACGCAAAGAACCATGTGAGACTGCTCCCTAAAGGGCTGGTTTGGATCTAGACTGACACACAGATCTGTCTGGCTGAGCACTCCCTTGGTCAGAACAACGATATTGCACCAATTTGCGACATCTGTTTCCCTGAACATCAGGCCTTCCCACCACACAGTATCCGATGCAAAAAACCAACCACACAGCAGTCTATGCAGCTGCTGCTGCTTGGTAGTCACCTTGCACTGAGGCGGCCAACAGAGAATCTGTACACAACAGCCGCAACTACATAGAACCTCTTCTTCCTTTCCAGGCAAAACTTGCTCCAAGGCTAGCTTGCCTTGCTCTAAAAAGACACCCTGACAATGTGCAGCAGCTTCTAAGGAAGGATACTGGTTACTTTCCTCCTAAACTTCAGACTGAGTACAGAGCTTCCAGCTTGCTGATGAAAAGGCAAGTACCTATGCTAAAAAGTCCTCCAAGCTGAATCCTGCTTTGGGTTTAGGATATTTCATGATTTCTGAAAAACACTATTCAATCAATCAGCCTTTTGGAGTTTAATGCCAGGAAGCCTTTTGCTCCCTACATGAACCAAACTGCTGAAAATCCGCTGGCATTTGGCAATTTAACGTGGTTTGATTACATGGCTTTTTTCTTTTCTTTTTTATAAGCTCTGCTACAGTAGGATTCATTTTACAAACACCTTTGGATTTCTGACACTGTCTCACATCTGGATTTACTTATGATGCATCACAGATTTGGTTTACAACATTTAACAGGCGCAGAAGCTTCCAAACTTTGCCCCGTGACTTTGAGCAGTATCTTTGCCCAGTATTGATGCAAATCTCGCCAGGACGGTGCCAGGTTGGACCAGCCGTGGAGAACATCCCTGCCTCCCACTGACATGGTAGATTACTGCAGGTGAAGAAGCGAGTGCTAACATGCTCTGAAGGAACGCTATTATCTGACACCCAAACTTCATCCTCTAGTTTCTTTGTCTCCCTAACCACAACACAAAAACAAGAAATCTGGGAGGCTGGGATTCGCAGTCCCAGATCAGACTGTTTTTGTAGCACATGGAAAAGGCTTCTTTTTGATGATTAATTACCTTTTACTGTGGATGGCCACACTTAAAGTTTCTAATTCATTCAGATGTGCCTTTGATAACAACAACCACTTTGTGTTGTTGACACAGCTGTGGTTTCTGGCAAGGACAGAGGCAATTGCTTGAGCTGGTCAGATCCACAACAGGCTTTTGAGGAGATCTGTAAAAAGGGTGCCTTGATTTTAAGCCCGTGTTAGTTTTCCTCCTTTAAAAAGCCCTCTCAATCTAACATATCTTCCCCGTAGGCCAGTATGAACTGCCCAGCTCTAGGTACCTTGTGAAATCAGGCCACTTTTATTTGGAAGATGCTTTCTAAACGATTGCTCTGCAGTGCCTTGAACTGTGTGCCAGGCAGCTTCACTTGGAAATAAAAGCAGTTCTTGTGCTGCAGTGCCTAAGCCATGCCATGGCTTCCACTGCCCCAGGACCAAAGTTTACAGTGCAGGAGTGAACAAAAGCTAGGGAATACTACACAGACTAGCATAGTTCTAACAAAGTCGTTTTCCTGGGTTGTGAGGCAATATACACTCCAACTTCCATGGTGATAGAGGGGAAAAAAAACCCCACACCACCCAAAAACTAATAAACCAAATTCTTTCCTTTTCCGCTGCCAAGCTTTGGATCAACAGGTCTTTAAAAAACACTGAATATTCATTCTAAAGATGGAAAAGACGAAGCATTTCACTTGCTGTACACTTGTTAGATGCCTTTTTTGGCTCAGCTTGAAAACGTTTCACAGTTCACATGGCATTTGGCAAGGGACCTTTCTAGCTTTCTTTTCCCACAGACTGATTTTATAGCAATTAAGAGATGTAAATAGATCTCATACATCATCTCCTCTGTCACTCACACCCAGACACACCTTTACACACATACAGATAGTTATTGATAGTGCCCACACGAAGAACTGCAATGATGAATGATAAATGTAATTTATTATGTGTCTTTCACCATATCACCTGCACCCTCCCTGTTCATCCATCTCAGCTGGATTATTTCTAGCATTCCTAACCTCTGAGCAGTTTCCAACAGCTGCTTTCTTTTTTTTTTCTCTTAAGCTATTGCCAAAAAGCGTTTCTTTTTTTTCCCCTCTGAAATTGGCATTTCCCCCCCAAAGTAAATCCTACTTAATATTCATTGAGTTTAATGTGTTCCTGTCCCAGGAAAAGTATCATTTGGAAAGAAGATCCTGTATCTACTAGAGTACCATCAGCTTTCAAAACATGAAATTTCCACCAAGGACTGTTAACCTTATGAAAGGCTCACCAATCCAGCGCACTCAAGTCACTGGACTGGGTTAAAATACAATAGTTTACTTCATTTTGAGGGTTATTTTCTTTGTTTTCTGTTTTTCAAGCCTTTACAGTCCTTTGGAGTCATTTTCTTCTCAAAAAAAAAAAAAAAAACAAAAAAAACATAAAATTTTGTTAAAAAAAAAAAAAGCCAGAGAAACTTCATATTTTGTTACAGGAAAAGAAAAAGACTCTCCTGAAATTGCTTAGAGCAAGGTCTTCTCAGAAGCATCAAATATTAAATGTCTTGTAGAGAGCTGGCAAATCTACAGCAAATATTTGAATCTGAGCCCTGTGGCCTAACAGACCCTGTATCTTCAAAGCCTGACAGTTCTTTTCTTCATAGAAGAAAGCTGTTCATGGTATATAGAGAGATTCTAGAAACGGTGATTCTATAGCACTCTCCCATTCTCTTTTACAGCCTAGACAGCTGAACTCATTCCTAAGGACCCTGGATATACTGACAAAAGATATGGTTCTCCACCTTTTACTCTTCCCACCTAGCCCTCAAGTAGAGATTGCAATGTCATCTATGTCTTTAACAGATTTTCTCAGAATGCAAAATTGGTCCTACAGAGGAGGAGAGAAACCATTGAACACAAAGCCTTTCATTATAAATTATCACATAAATCATATATGCTATGTAGAAATACAGCATTTGGATTAATTCATTTTCAATGCAAGTCTGAATGCTCTGCATGAAACGTGTGGCTTAAGTACCCGTAATACTAAATATCTATGCATATAATGTATCAGCAATTATAAAGAGGCAAATCTTCACCCCTCTGCCCCAAGGCAGCTGCCAAAAACTGAAAGCAGCCCGTGCTGCCTGGATGCTACAGCTTCCTTCTCTCCAGCCTTCCCATTCCTGCGATGAGACTCTCTGTGCTCTGCCAACAAAGAGCCCCAGATTCCTGCAGGATGAATTTTCCCCTTCACTCTCCTGCAGAAGGGGCCTTCCTGTTCTTTGCCCCAGCGCTCAGTCCCAGAGCTGCAGCCTCCTGGCTGGAAGTTGTGAAAACAGACAGCTTAGGGGCATTGTACACTCCTGAAACCTGAGCATGCTCCTAAATCTCATTATTCATCCAGGCAGCTTTTCTATCCCCAGCCTTGGCGAACTCTCTTCCTTGAATCCTCAAGTGCTTCAAGGGCTGGACAGCTGCCAGCCACCAGATGCACAAGATCTTAAAGAAACCTGAGCCCATTTTCATAAATCAGGAGAGCAAACAAAAAAAAAAAAAAAAAAAAAAAAAAAAAAAAAAAAAAAAAAAAAAAAAAAAAAGCAAACTGAGCAGATTCAAAATAGAAGGGGGAAGTCTTCTGTCTCATTTCTCCTCACTGTATCCTTTAATTCCATACCACAGAAGAAAAAAGTCTTTAGGAACCAATATTAAAAATACAAGTTGAAGATTTAGGAAGATTTTGTGTCATCAGGAAACAATCCAGAAGGGATGGTGATCTCTGCCCAAGGCTTGATCCCTGGAAACTCCAGCACAGGTCAGTGGGGAACACTGAACAGCATCATGGAGCAAAATAAGGGGTTTTGCTTCCTTAGCACCGGGGATCTGCTCTGAAACCACCTGGAGGAAAGGGAATTTGTTTCTCCTTGGGGATGAGAAGCAGCACTCTTTTTGCAAGCTGCAAAGAGAAATTACGGTTCCTCACCCCTGGGTAGTACAGCCCTACTCAGATCAGATATAAAGTTAGAAGAGCAGAGAAGAGAAAAGAACAGAGTCACTGCAGTCTTCTCAGCCTCCCTTCCTTGGCAGCATTTTGTTTCAGGAAATGCAAGAGGGTACCTGAGCTTGTCTGCGATGAAGATTACCCTCCTTTCCAGAAGCAGAGAGGCAAAGACTCTGCTCAGATGCCGCACGCTGAGGGACGTGAACAAGGACTCAAAATCAACATGCTCAAGCCTGGAGTCAAGAGGCCGCCGCAACTCGATGACCTATTGTAGAGAAAAAGACCACAGGTCAGCTCTCGCTGCCCACCCGTACTGTGCCAAGTGAGGACCTCACTGGTATTTTCACAGCTAACAAGCTTTACTGACTGTGCTGGCAAACACCACACAGCACTAAGCCCTCAAATAAAGTCTTTCCAAAGACCTCCCACAAATCCTTCCAGATGAAGACGATCCAGAGTCCATTCCAATGGGCACAGCATGAGACCAACCACAAGTTCTCCCCGTTGGACTGAGGACAGGGAGCTCTTCCTAAGGAGGAAAACTAGTTTGTGTCCAGCTAGGAGTGGTTTCCAGCCTTTCTGGCATTCAAGCAGCAGAATGGCACGGAGCCTTTCAAATTTGCACTCTTATTTTTACAGTTACAATTTATTTATTTTTTTTTTACTGCAGGAATCTGGATGCCTTACCTACTGACTATAAATTTTTTATATCAGTTACAGAAAAGAGCAGCCTCTGGGCATTTCCCTTTGCTCATATCTACTTAAACAATTCCTCTCACAGCACCTTAGCACTTCATACTCCTTATCTTAGACAGAAACTTATCTAAATTGTTCTTGAAAGCCTCCAACACCAGATAGTTCATAAATCCCACAAGAAAATTACTCTAGTTCTGAATCACCCTGACCAACACCAAGTCTGCAGCTGAAATATGTTAGTGGCAAATTACTTCAACTGCTTGTTGTCTTACTCTCAGTATACACTCAGAACTACCAGTCACCTTCCTCTCTGTAGGAAACTTCTCTTATACTGGAAGGTCATTATCATGTCTTCCTTTGTCCTTTGTTTTCTATATTAATCAAACAATTTTCTCAAGCTTTGCTTGTGTTTTCTAAACCACTTAATAAGTGGAACTATTCTTCTAGGGCTTTCTCCTCGTGTTTGCATTTTTGGGAAAATGATACTCTAAAAAAATTTCCGCCAATGCTGGAAAGCAGGAAAAAAAAAAAAGGCTTTTATTTATTATTTTATTCATCCTGTCACTTTCTTCCACAATGCAGGTGTTTAAATAATACCATACTGTTACTTCTGCTTATCTTATGGCCCACTATACTAAAGGATCCTTTTCTGAAGTACTGTTGCTCACTCAGTTACTTCCATGTTGTATTAGACCACTCAGTTCTTCTTCCCCGAATTTTGCTCTTGTCCACATTGCATTTCAGACCAAATCTTCAAGTTAGCAACATCATTTTAAATTTTAATCCCTTATTCTCCAAAGTGCCTGCAACTCATCCCAATGCTGTCATCTACCCATTGTATAAATGTGGGGTTTAGGCCATCAACCCCATAATGAATCAATGTTAAGGATCCTAGAAACAAAACATTCCCACAGCCTGATAGCACACCATTGGGACTCTACTCCTCAAGTGCAGATTTTTAACCAGCTACGCACGTGCTCTGCAGTAATTTCATTTAGTTTGGACTGTTTTCAGTTTGGTTGAGGAGAATGTCATAATATTATACGCTGAAAGCCCTCAGACACAATCTCTATCAACTCATTCACTTTCTCTCACATTCAAGGCATAGCATGCCCGACAAGACTCCATTCAGCTTGGCTCCCTCTGCCCTCCCACAGCCCTTCAATGCTACCCCCAAAAGCTCTGCACTCTTAAAACCCTCCCACTGTCCTCACACCACACTGTAGGAGATGCAACAAGTTCTCTCACCCCCATGCTGTGAAAATGCCATTCTGAAAGGCTTCAATATCGCCCTTGTGCGCTCTTGGGTATTTTTTGACCAGAAGCCTGTTCCCTGTCCCATGTGAACAGCATTTTTGTATTAAGGATGCTGGAGCACAGGCTATGAATCCTGTCTTCAGGAAGTTAAGTTTGGGGGGCGTTGAGCAGATCCAAGGTCATGTGCTATGCAGTAGGAGATCCACAAGTCTGTGGCACCTGGTCTCAAAGCCCATGCCCTGTTTTATTTTGCCATATTAGCACAGCTAATGTATCCTCACCTTCACCTTTACCTTATCTTCATGATTTCCTTTGTGATGGTCACTGGAAAAGCCTCCATGCCATCCCCTCTGGGTCCCTTATTTTACTCCTTAGCTTCCCCTGCCCCACAGCTGCCAATCTGTCCTTGAAGATCCCCAGTGCTATGTCACAGTCACAGCTTCCAGTCGCCAGTCCTGCACTGTTTGCTAACTAAGTCTCCCTCTCTCTAGGGTGGTGCATTTACCTCTGTTCCTGAGCCTGGCAAAAAGTTCTTGACTGTAATTGTCCGGCCCAAAGCTGGAAAAGGTGCCTCCATGACACTCCTCATGAGTGGCTGCACCAACGCGGGGGAAATGCCCCGTCTCTTCTCAACCTCATCCAAGATCTGAAATAAAAGCATGAAGACACCAAAAGATGTAATTCAGGCAGAGGAACGTAACACCACGAATAAAGTGCACCAGCTTCTATATTTTTCTCCTTAACCCAGCATTGACAGGGAGCCTTGAATCATAATGAAGAGGGTAAAAGGTGCAATTGAAGACCCTTAATTTCCTTCAGCAAGAGAAATCCAGCTCCAATGAGGTCAATGGAAAGCTTACAACTTGCAAACTCCCCACCACCCTCAGTGTCAGGACTCCACCTTCTAATCTCTCAGTTCTTGTATTCTGGTAGTTCTGCTGAAGGAACAAGGCAACAGCTGACTATCTGGCTTTCCTTTTAACTGTGTTTTCACTCGGTTCTGGAATTAGCATGCAGTTGCTTTGCCAACACCCTTTCAGGCCCTTTCTTCAGACATCAGCTTCCTGATCCCCATTCTTCTGGTGCTGACTTCACTTTGAGATCTCTCTTGGCCTCCAGCACAAATTCCCTCTCTGCCCCCCTCACCTTGGAGAAGAGATTGAAGCATCCAAGGCGACTCACAATGCAGTAAACTTCTGGGAGACGCTTTCCTTTCCCACTGGGCTTTCAAGACAAACGCAAATACACACACAAAAAATACCAAGAAAATGTTATAACTACTGCAGAGGCTAAGTGACCGGTCTCTAAGTTCTGTGGCTCAATGGATGGCTTAAAAACTGGCAGACGTTTGACAGCATGCTGCGGCTGCTGCTAAGACCTGAAGTCTGGCTCAAACCCTGGTACACTAGAAACAGTGGGGATAAATGGGCACATCCACAGTACGATCTCAACCTTCCTAAGTCAAATGACTAAGGCAGGGCACACTGCTCTACAGAGACAACTCTGAGTCTACAGGACTAGCACCGGTTTAGACAACATTTAGTAGCTATCTAAGCCTAAGGGAGACAAAACCTACATTCAGCTTAATGGTGAAACAACAGTCCATGGTTGTAATGTTAAGCACTGGTCACAGAATCACAGAATGTTAGGGATTGGAAGGGACCTCGAAAGATCATCTAGTCCAATCCCCCTGCCGGAGCAGGAACACCTAGATCAGGAAAAGGTAAAAGAGCTGTGCTTGGAGGGGAGTATGGTACTCAGAGAGGGACTTCGGCACTGAGCAGGGCAGAAGAGAGCAAAGCTGCTCTGCTGGCACTCTTTCTTTCCACACTGAAAGAGAAGAGCAGCAGCTTTCCACTTTCCAGAATGGGTGCCAGTAACATCAACCCCACAGAAGGCTGCATCTCTAGGAGAAGAAAAAAAACCAGGTAATTACCAGCAGCCTCCTACAGTATCCAAATCGCCTGCTTCCATCTTCCCCCGTCAGGACAAATGAGAACGTCTCACTGCAGAAAGAGAAACCACGACAAGATACCCATCATTAAAAGATAAGATACCCAGACATTAAAAGTCTCTGACATACAAACACAATAAACCCACAATCTTTTTGCGCTGCCAGTACATCCCGCTCAGGGCTCTGCCCTATTTTCTACCGTAACAGCTCTTGCATTTAATTAGCTTGATACATAAATCTGTTTCTCATGAATCAGGACACAAAGTACAGTACTTACCTGGCAAACTGATGAATGGGGGCCCAGTCCTTTGCATCAGGGAAACAAAACTGGGGAATAGCTTTCAACTGATCTTCTGCCTCACGCATGAATTTGAACGAGCGCTCGAGCTAGCAGAACAGAGAGAAGGAATGTTTCCAATTAGTCATGTGGGGATGGAATGACTTCAAATATTTTTCCTGTGACAAATGAAGAGGTGATGACAGAGGCTAAGCTTCTGCTTGGAAGATATTAAAATTTCTGTGATTCTGGCTCACCTAATCTTTAGGTATCTTGAAGTAACTCTGTTCTCCCAATTCTACCAAGCCCTGCATCGGCAGCACCTGCCCTTGCTATATTGTCCTTCCAATCTGGGACACATCTCCCAGCAAGAGGCAAGAGAACTGATGTCTGAGGGGAGCTCTAGTTCCATCTCATTTACAAACATGCTGTCACACTGGCTCTGTGTTTCTCCCATTCCTCCTTCCCCATTTTGAGCTAGACTATTGGTGAAAGCTGTGCCTTCCTTTTAAGAGCACATGTCTTCTCCCAAGCATTAATTTTCTTTAAAGACAAAAAGGGGAGAAAGGGAATAGCTACATAAAAGTCATAGCCAAGGGCAGCAAAATATCTAAATCAGCTGCTCTTTCAACAGTGAGGAATACCAAGACAACTCTTGGGGGGGGTGACTGCAGCCCCTCTATCTTCAGTCTCACTGAACACTGACACAGATGAGGGGTTACTGATATAACATGCGATCAACAGACAAGCTGTGTCTTCTCCAGCTGTGCAAGTGCACCACACAACCTGAGCCATGTCAACCAGACCTTCCTGACAGACACCGCACCTTTAAAGGGAACTGCTGGGTAACCTCAGGGACGTAGGCAGCCCCGGCCTGCTTCTTGTGCAGCGACACCACGACAAAGTACTCAAACAGCTGCCTTTCTTGATATTCGATCAAGTCCCGTTCCAAGGTTTGGTACCGCGGAGTTTGCTTCAGGCGAGATTTCACATGCACCAGGCGCTGGCTGTGAGCTACGAAGAAGATCAGAGATTGTGACTTTGTCTAGCTCTTTGCACAGAGCATCAACAGTGCTTTGCAGAGACTTACGGATAAACTCAAAACTACCTCACTGCATTTACTTTGTCAGTGGCTGAGTAAGAGGTGGGAACCATTTAGAAGCTGCACTATAGATATTGACAAAGACGGGAAGTAACCTTATGAGTGCCGTCACCCTGAAGAGCTTTGTCAGCAAAAAAATTTCACGGATAGCTTTTACAGCTGACGACAGCCCAAACTGAGATCCATATGGGACATGGTGTAATAGATAATGTCTGGGCATTCATCCTAGCATCACTTATGCATCTTTCAAAGCCAGCACAGTTAAGTGATTGATCAACTTTGTTCAGAGGAGGCTGTGGGTAGTGGTCCCCACGGTTTTACAAGACCAGCACTGAGGTCAGACTGGGGCTCCACTGGCTGGGTAACACTGGGGACTCCCAGCCTCAGTAATGCAGGCTGGGCTGTAGGCCAACAATAAAAAAATGTGAAAAGAGGTGCAAATGAAAAAAGCTGCTTCATGCCAATCCTTCCTGTGCCTAAAAGTAATCTCTGAGGACTCTGTTTCTACAAGTTCACCCAAGATAACGGGAAAACAAGAAAAACTGCCAAGCAAGCTGTAACTGCAACACACATGAGCTGTGGGACAATAAACATTCCAGCATGGAAAGTAATGAAAAGCTGCCTGCTGAGAAGAGACCAGATGAAATTCCCTACGACCACCCCCCTGCTTTGTTTTACAGTCGCATCCCAAATTAAATCTCCATGTTGTCTCCCTTACCCCTACTACAAAAGAAAGAAAGAATTAACTACCAGCAGAGACTATAGCACATTCTCACAACTGTGCTTTTTGCAAATGTGGGTGGCAATGCGACGTTTTGACAGGAACAACCACCGCAGGGATATTGCAGGAACTCCAGATACATAAGGCATCTGCTTGGGAGACAGGGCTTCTTGAAAGGTGGTATATACTTGGATAGACTCTTTGACCTTTTCTCTGGTAAAGTTGTGCCACTCATGGACTATTCCAGGCAATATAATTTAAAGCAATCTTGAGGTGCCTCTTAAATCAGTGTGTGTAACAATCCCTGGAGCAGTTAAAGCCCTGGAAAGTTGGCTTAGACTCCTTTCTCTGATCACCTATTATGCTATTTGCTCTAAGGGTGTAATTCTTCAAAAGCTTTCAGAAGTGGTTTCTGTCTGACGAGGGACTTCAAAAGAAGTAGTGTCACAGCAATGCTGAGTGCTTCTGAGAAGCTTGCTCAGGCTCTGCGTTGTTTATATTCTGTGCAACCTACTAAAGATACCAGGATTGTACTGCTGTCATCATGGCAGAGTTTGTCTTTGAACATTTTTCCTTCCCAAGGGTCAGCACTTACGGCTCTGAGACGCAGTCTGATGACTGCTGTCTGAGGACTTACTGTGTCTCAGACGATATACAGTGACTTGCTAAGCAGAGGTAACTGGCTGGTGTGTTTGATCTGTTAAGTAAAACATCCAAAATCAAAAGTCCTAGATGAAAGAGACTTGCTCAATCATCTCACTTTCCTATTTAAAAACAGGAAAGTCACCAGTTCAACAAGGCATAAAGCAAAATACAGGCATAGCTAGAGCAAATAGCAAGTGCCAGAGCTCCTGTTCACAGTTATGTAGACCTGCACAGTCACACAGATCCAGGTATGGATCTGGATATTGTTCAGAGTCCAGTACTGTGGGATTTGAGGCGACTCCACACGATCTCCATCTTCCCCTTTATAGGCAGTTCCCAGCTGCAGTTATTCAGATGTTAGAGAAACACAGGATGCTTCATGGGATTCACTAAGGCAAACAGTAACAGACAAGAGTTTGAATCTTCTTGGCCACATCTATACTGCTTTTCTCAGCTACATCTGAACATGGACTATATTTCACAACACCATGTTTCAAGACAGTTATGAATGTAGTTTATTTGCAATCTGAGTGCGAACCCTCTCTCCCTGCCTCCAGGCTAGCCTGAGAACCACTCAAAAGGTAGGTGGTGGCAGCAATTTTCAGCTTGATCTTGCTAACATGGCAGTACAGATAAAAGATTTCCCAATGCAGAGAAGAGCAGGAGTGTACAGCAGTTCTTGTGTGGGAAGCTCTGCACACAAGAGGGAACTTAGCCTGAGCTTTCTGTTCTAAAAACCTGAAAGAGGGTAAGGATGAGCATTCCTAAGCACAAGGCACTGTGGCTGACACAGAGCCCAACTGCTGCTTATGTCTGTCTTTTCAGCTTGGAAACTGACCTGCCACCCAGATCAAGTGTGCATGTGAGCCAGGAAACTCTGGAATCTGAGGGAGTTTCCATCTTGCATTGTAACTCTGCCAGGATTTTGAATTTGCCATACAAATTTCCTAAAGACTATAATGCCACCAGCATGTCACAGGGCTCACTACCAGTACAGGAAGGTTTCAGAAGAATATTATGGAGACCAGTACACCTTATAGCTCTACTGGAGCAAAGCAAGCAATACAGTGCTTTATCCCAACTCAGTGAACACAGAAGAGTTTAACTAGCAAGAAATCATATAGTGCAATTCTATTTTTCTAGTGAGCCAGTCTGGCTGGTGGGCTTTCTCCCTTAGCAAACGTGTAGTGGGTTTTCTGAACACTCTGTCCCATACAACACTGCCTCAGTCAGCCTGGTCACACATTTGTGGTTGTGTACTTAGAAAACCTCAACGTTATTTCCACAGTGTCCAAGCCCTCTCCTAGGAAAGGCAGCACAAAGAGCTTTGATGGGAATTGGAACGGATGTCTGTTTTGGACTATAGTCCTCTGCCCATGGGTTTTCTTCTGCAGTATTGAGATATTTGTTTTCTCACTGTGTTCTGAAGGGGAACAAGCTCCTTCTCCAAGGGCAGAACACAGAGAGATCTTGACCCAGGATCCCAGAGCGGAGTTTATCAGAAGCCATTTGCTCTCTTCACACGTTTGCCTTACCTTTCAGCTTCTCTTCAGTATCACTGTCCGATTCACTGTTTTCATCTGTAACTAGGAAAAAAGAAAGTGGAAGATGAAGTAAGTAAAGTTTATTTATAACCGTTCATTTCTTATCACTGGCATGACAAAGCCAGGCCTGGCAACTTCAGGGGGGAGACAGTACACATCCCAAGGGCTTCATTCTTTTCAGAGGTGCACACACCCACAGACATTTAGCTTACCAACCTTGGTATCCTCCCATTCATTCAGGGAATAATGATAAAAAAAACAAACAACAATATCAATTTTGCACAGCCAAAATAGCTGCATAAAGAATAAAATTCCAGACCAGTATATTATCCAAGTCTGTATAAGCACAACACCAAGGCAAAGTACTGATTAATATGATGCAGTAGTTTGCAGGATAAGGGATAAAAACAAGCAAACAAGAAAAAAAACCCAATTGTCAGACTGAATCAGACTCAAGGTCAATATGGTGCCATCGCCTGTTTCTATCAATGATGCCTTAGATGCTACAGAAAGAGGTATAAAAAATGATGTAGAGACAAGTCTGGGATGCTTCCCCTGAAGGTCCATATAAACACACTTATCCACCTGTCAGGCGTATATCCTATATAAAACAGGATAAAGAGTAACAAGTAACTGTGGGAAACAAGCAGAGCTGATGGTCACCTTTCACTGTAAATTAGGGTGTGTTGGAAAAAAATATTGTGTTGGAAAGACATAATTTTAAGTTTTACAGAGATGAGATGTTTAAAAGTAATTGCTCTGAAGTACCTAAACGCTTTGGCTAGTTTTTGATTGACAGTGGGAGGCTGAAAGTCTCAGTCTTGGGATGATGGAGATGGTCCTACAGCCTAGTCCAGAAACCCTGTTTCCCAACTGAGGCTATTTGTTTATTGGGATGCTGAGGGAACCAAGACTGTTTCAAAATCTCCTGTCTTCCATTGGACAGTTCAGTAAAGTGACACATTCTCACACAATATTTTGATCGCAACAAATCAGACTCTTTGGACAGAACATTCCTCTCCAAAGCTTCCAGCCTGTTCCAGAAATAAACATCAAAAAGGGGGGACATTTTTGGTGTGACTTATAAGGTTATCATATAAAGCCATGGAATGAAAATGAAGCAAGAAAAAAAAAAAAAAAAAGCTCTGTTTTAATAAAAGTCTTTTGGGCAGAGAAACAGCCTTTATTTTCTCAAAATAAAGGGTGGAAGCTCCAGTTCAGTCTCACCCTAGACTAGAAGAAGTGCTAGAAAATATCACCTACATCACCAAGCCAGCCTAAATTCTAAGGCAAGTCCTCAAAAAGTCTTAGATGTGATGATTCAAAGTTTCTTTACCTTTTCCTGAATTGCTCTCTGTAGACTGCGATAGTCTCTTGACACGTTTCTTTCCCCTTCGTGCCTCATAAATGGCATTGATTTTCAACACAAGCTGCTCAGCAAACACACAAACAAACAAGGTTATTTTCCTTTCCAGGCAAGAAAGTAAGCTACAATTTCATGCAGAGTGCTCTGTTTCCCAACCCTGGACACATGGAAACTCTTCACTTCACGGCCCAGATCTGACAATTACTAGCATCTACCTTGCACAGCAAACTGAACCTGCACTGCCAACGGCCATGCTCACCCTGGGACAGAGCAGTATGGTCATGCTGGCGTGGCCAGAGCCCGAGGTAACAAGCCCTGATGAAAAGCCAGGCCTTAATGCACTTCCACACTGTTTGGCCATACGAGCTTGACAGTGCCCACCTGGCCCTCTCCATATCGTGGTCCACGCTCCAGGAAGCACCAGGAGGTCCCCTGGGGAACTTGCCCTGCTCTGCAGGTTTGAAAGCAGAAAACTGTCTGGAGGATGGCAGCAAACTTTAATTATGCCTTTAACATCTGCTGTGAGATGTGCTGGAAAAGCCTTCATACTAAACATGGGGGAAACATGACGACAACCAACGTGGCTTTACCAAAGGAAAATCGTGCCTGACGAATTTGGTGGCCTTCTATGACAGAGCCACGGCGCTGGTGGATAGAGGAAGGGCAACAGACATCATCTCCCTGGACTTGTGCAAAGCATTTGACACAGTCCCACATGACATCCTTGTCTCTAAGTTGGAGGGACATGGATTTGACGGAAGGACCACTCGCTGGATAAGGAA